>CM076577.1:1106513454-1106669224 GCA_034641835.2 Pinus albicaulis
AGCCTCCTTCAATAAGGGTCAATGATTATTCTCCAATCTCAAAGACTGCTTCACAAAGGCTCCCAAAAATATGTAACTGTGTGTGCTTAAGGACTACTCCCAAAAATGTTGCAACCTGCCCCAAAAAACTTAGACCTGAAATGTGCTCACATATGCCATAACAAGGTTGTCATAACAGATTATATTATTTTCCACAGGACTCAGTTCTGAAGCTCTCCTATAGATCTGAATTTTTTTGTTCGTAAATAAGGCTCAAAACAGTCCTTTAAACACTGTCTCAAACATGCATGAACATGCCTTTAACTGCAACCTAACACAAGCTTATACTGCATCCTTTCCTGTAGCCTACACAGGCCTAGTGTGGCTCTTCTTGTGGCTTACACAGATCTGAAAATCACAAGTTTATAGGCATTTCAGAGATATGCCCAAAACCAGCGATCTGAAGTGTGTCTTTTTTTTTCTCAATAGTTTGTTGTAGCATAGATAATCAAATCATCCATAAATTTGTTGCAGGTCTTTCTCTTAGTAATTTTGCTGTGACCCCATCTTCATGAATGAAACATTCAGATAAATTAGGCTTAGATCAGGGCATTTTGCTAGGATCTTTTTAGCAAGCTTTAGGATCCTATATTCAAGATGGGAATACTCTTGGACATGTAGGGTATTGATAAATATAGCATCATGTTGTGGCAGACATTATTCAAGGAAATCTGAGGGGAGCTAATACTTGACTTCTTCAAGCCACATATCATTGTTATCCTCAAGTTTGTAAGTTCCAACGTTTATGGATCAAACATAGGAACAATTGTATGCTGGCCATGAACACCATTGTTGCAGACAGTGAGCTGTTTTATATGAGAAATTAAAGTTACCCGAATATAATTTATAGTTAGGAGAAGAAACTCCTTTGAAGATAATTTATCATACCCATGAACAATAAGAGGCAAACCTGGAAATGATTTTGTTCACTGTGTAGTTAATCAATTATGGGTTTGCATGAGTCCTCTTGTTTTCCTAGATATTGGTTTGTTCTTTCAATATGACAATACTATTCATCTTCAATAAGGATTCCTTCAACAAATGGAATGGACCTTTCTACCTTTCTCTCATATGGTTCACAAAACGGCTTGATGATATGATAAGCCTTCTTTTATTCCTCATCAGAGTTCCTGTCATATGTAGGATGATTGTCAAAGGAAAAAATATCAGACCTTCCACTCTTCTGTTTAATAGGCAATGCTGATTGGAGATGCACATAATTATGGGTGCCAAAGTTTCTACCATAGTCAAAATCACAGATAGGAGTGTTGGTCTCTTGAATATTAAGGGATCTTCAGGATTTCCCTTCATTAATCACAGATAGGTGTGTTGGTCTCTTGAATCTTAAGGGATCTTCAGGATTTCCCTTTTGCACTTAATTTATATTTCTGTTCAATTTATGGAATTTCAATCCTAACAAATTGATTTTTATGTATGGCAGGTGTTTTTCAAAACAATGTGATTTTCATTACGGTTTCTCAATCCCCAAACCTGAGGGAAATTTTAGAGACCATGTGGGAGAAGATTGTTCGGAGGAAGAAACCTGATTTTCAAAATATCGAAGATGCACATAGACAGCTGCAGCAGTAGCTGCTCAGGCGAGCCAAGCGAACTCTTGTGGTGTTGGATGATGTCTGGTCTATGGCAATTTTGGAAAAATTGTCATTTACAGGTGAAGGTTATAAGACCCTTGTGACAACCCGAGATCGTTCTATCATCTGCACAACAACCTCTACCAGGCTTTATGAATTTCCATTGCTACTAGATGATGTCGATGCTCTGCCCCTTTTCTGCTTTTGGGCTTTTGGACAGAAATCTATTCCAAGTAATGCGGACAACTAGCTAGTCAAGCAGGTAATGCAATTTATATGCAATATATTATTTTACCAAGTACTAAGTTTGGTTCAATTTAATGATTTTGACACAGTGTTCTCCTAAATGTCCCTAATTACAAGCAATTAATACAGTGGCATATCATATCAAGATATCATTATAGTTTTACATAATTCCATATTAGTACTTACTATGCTCTTAACAATGGTATCGGTAACCCATTAAAATAGATTCTAGCCATATGTATATTCATCTTCATAAACAATCAAACAAAAACCTGTGAGTGAACTTTATACTTATCAGGCAACTATTCATGCTTTCAACAACTTTTTGTTTTTGGTATTTGATTGGTTTCCACCTACAGAATTTTCATTAGTGTTGCTAATGTATGAATCACAGGTGCAAGCAGAATGTAAAGGTCTGCCACTTGCTCTGAAGGTGATCGGAAGCTCTTTGTATGGTCAGCCTCATCCGGCCTGGGAGGGTGCCAAGAACAAACTCTTAAAAGGGGAATCAATATCAGATTATCACAAAGAAGGGCTTAGATTCTTGGAGACCAGTATTGATGCCCTGGATGAGGAAGCACGAGAGTGCTTCTTAGACTTGGGGTCATTTCCAGAGGATAGAAAGATATCAGTGGATGTATTATTGGATATTTTGATTTATGTGCGAAAGATGGAGTGGCACGATGCTTTTGTCATCTTGTTAGAGCTTGCAAGAAGAAATCTGTTGAATTTAAGAAGCAATCTCAGGTAAGCGCCTTCATTTCTAACTGTTGTGTGCTCAATATCATTTGATCATAGCTTCCTCTGTCTTATACATTGTGTTGTCTTGGTAATTGGATGTAGTAGGAGCCAAGCAATCAATTATGGCAATGCCTCTGAGCTGTACTTTTCTCAACATGATGTAATGCGAGACTTGGCCCTATATTTGGCATCCCGAGGTAGCATAGTTGGTAGGAAGAGGTTGCTTATGCCTAAATAGGAGGACAGTAAGAACTTTAATAAATTTTCCTATTTCGATAGACCACAGACCTTTAATGATATCTAGGTGTTGATCATTGATTCAAAAGTTCTTAGAAAATATATGCAATAACCTATAATGTTCTAATCTAGCTTTGCTTCTATGGTTCACCTATGTAGGTGAAATGGAAGACGATCAGTGGTGTGAGATGAATTTTGGTGAAGCAGAGGCTTTGGTATTACTCTTTTCTGCAACCAAATACTTTCTTCCATCATTTTTGAGTTACATGAAGAAACTGAAAGTCCTCATAGTGTTTAATTATGGGTACAAGAAAGCCACAGTGAACGGTCTATAGCCCCATCTTCACTTACTCAGCTTAAGACTATTCACTTGGAGAAGTTGGATGTGCCTCCACTTCAAGAGCACAGTAAAGTATTGCAAAACTTGGAGAAGATATCTCTGACATTATGTGAAGGGCTTGGAAATATGTCCAGGTTCAACAGCTCCCAGTCAAGCCTAAAGCTTCCCATAATGCGAGATTTTATCTTGGACCACTACTGTGATTTAGAGGAGTTACCCCCTGGTATCTGTGACACGTCTTCTGTTGAGAAGTGGTCTATCACTAGCTACCACCTTCTTAGTGGTCTATCACTTAGCATAGTTCTTACTGAAAATTTTCCTTTGGATTCAGTAAGAACTTCAGTGACTGAACACTCACCTGATCCTAGGTGTACAGATCCCAAGTCCTGAAAACTGTCTCTAGGCTCATATTTAAACTCAAGGGCATTGAGATGGGTATTTAGAGATTGATTCTGCACAGATTCATGCTCCCTAGGCTCTTGAGGGACTTTGGTTACGTCACAGTTTGTCCCTGAAACCTCACATTCGATAAGCTCTTCAGGAACTCTGATTACTTTACAGTTTATCTGCACAGCTTCATGTTCCATAGGCTCTTCAGGAACCGTGGTTACTTTACAGCTTGTCTCCTCAGCAGAAGCTGGACCAATCTTGGTCAGTTTAAAGATATTATCTCTCTGGGCTGTCAAACAATTTCCTTTGTCTTCCTGTTCCTCAGATTTCTGTTCCACCATTCTCTGTGGATAACTGTGATCTATGTTATCCTCTGTAATTTTCACCATTGGCTGTTTCTTCAGGTAAGAGAGCTGGTATTATCTGGAAATCTTACACTCATTGTTGAGCCTGGGAGATCTCTTGTTGCAAACTCTGGTATTCTTGTGAGTCGAGTTGTTGGAGTCAAGACAAATGGTAACAAGAATTTCATTGTAATTGATGGCAGCATGGCAGAGCTTATTAGGCCTAGCCTTTATGGAGCTTACCAAGTTAGTACATAAATTTGACTTGGGGCAAACCCAACTTTTTTTGATGATACATGATTGATCCAGGGTAAAATCTTGATACCCCTTAACCAAGACCTTTTAATTCGGCTGATAAATAGAATTGCATTTACTTAAAGACGTTAAAGAACTTAAATGAACAACTGTAGCTGTAAATAAGAGGAACATAAATGAACAATATCAGCAATCATAAGAACACGTCGTTTGATGACGGAGTTCGTCCAGGAGGGACTACATCTCCGGGCCTCGGTGTCAAGATGGTGTAGGCCGCTGCATTATGTGTTGTTTGAAAAAGATGTACATGGATGTGTTCCCTATGACATACAAGGAATAAATTGCCCTCACGCAGGAGTGGCTTGACTTCTTTAAGAGATTTTCCACTGCGGATCTCTCATACATAAAGAAAGACTCCTATCAGTATGACCATAGCTGACATGTGGCAAACAAGAGTATCCCGCCAATCCTGGCAAACAAGGGATCTCAAAATACACATATGAAAAGGAGCATCCCGCCAATCTGGCATAAAAGGGACTCATACATGACACAAATCCACAGCTGAAAAGTACATCAATAACAACACAAAGCAAGATCCCTCAACTCATATATCAACCGGGATCTGCAAGACATAATGCATCTCAACGAGAAATAAATAAAGAAGTACATGGAAATCACATCATATACCTCACGCTGCCATTTGCTGAAGGCTGAGCAGCTCTGCGGCAGAATCTGAAAACACCATCAATCTTGTGGCGTCGAGAAAGTGGAAAACGACTGCTCACATGTGCAAATCCGACACCGGCATAGTCCACTTCCAAAAGTGGCTGGAAAACCGAAAACTCAGATGCAGAAACTGAGCACGCCATCAGACTCGTGGCGCTGAGTAGTGCTGAAACGACATATAATTTGTCCCATTTGGACAAAGTCGAAATTTTACCCTCCTCAAAGTTGAGCCTCAATCAGGGTTCCGCCTGCCTCTTTCTGGGCTCATGGTTCCACTTCACCTGCAGTAAAAAAATAATATTTCTCGATCTACGTGCGCGCTCCCTGCTGCTCCATGGCCTGGGCGCACTGGTAAAAAGACGAGTTTATATAAAAATTCTGGGCGGAATTTACCAAGCGCCACCGTTGGCATGTTGGTTAAGGATCCACAATATGAGTGAGGAGGTCGGGTAGTCAAACCCCGCCCCCTCCAAAAAAGTGCGATTTCGGTTTTTGTAATAAACAATATTATATTGGTTTTTGGGGGGTCGGACCCGCATTGGGCGGCCCGCCCCCAACCATCACCGTTACATGTTAACATATATTTCATATATGGTTTTGAACGTATATCACAACCGTTATATATATATTATATATAAACGATGGTTGGTTCCCGTGGGGTCCGGCGGGGGTCATGGCCCGCCGGCCCATTTTTTAATATATTTTTGTTATTATAAAACAAATTGTGCATTTTTAAAAATTCGGTTTTGGACCGAAGGAGTCATTTTAACCAGGCCACAATTTCGCCCGGAATCTGGCCTGAGCTTGCCGGAATCCGGTGGCCGGGTTTGGTCCAAATTGCGTCCTCTTTAAGGCTGCCCAGTCACCAAGTCAACCCAAAACTTTGACCGCTCCTAACTCCTTCATACGGACTCGGAATTGAGTGCCGTCTGCGCCGTTGGATTCAGAATTTTGAGATCTACAACTTCAACCTGGTTTGAGAGCAATCCGAACACTTTTATTTTTGAGCCTTTTACTCAGGCCACCTGTACTTGTACCTGATTATTCCACCTGGATCAATGATTGAAGGGATGATCATTTCCAAATGAATATAGAAGGGATAATTTGTCCTACTTTTGTAGTCTCCTTGTTGACAGGAAATATTATTGGTATTGAGAGTCCCAGATACTAAATAGACCATTCTTTCTCATGACAGGCACACAGTCTGAAAGTTGTGATATGAATCATAAAATGATTTTGAGATTTTGAGATGTTTCTAATTGATATTCTTCTTGATACACAGCACATTGAGCTAATTTCTCCACCTGCCCCAAAGGAAAAAATTCAAACTTTTGATGTTGTTGGGCCTGTCTGCGAGTCTGTAGACTTTTTAGGAAAGGACATGGAACTTCCAACTCCATAAATGGTGGTTAGTTACAGGACAATAATTATCACACCTAATATACTTGCATGATGAGAAGGAATTGATTTTCCAATATGATATTTAATTGTTTCTAGAATTATTTTGTGATTCTTCTTTGAAGGCATACACTTGTGGCTTAACTTTGAGTGGCCATCCTCTTTCAGTGGGCAGGAATGGTGGTCCATGACGCAGGAGCTTACTGCATGAGTATGGTATCAACTTACAACTTAAGAATGAGGCCAGCAGAATACTGGGTAATTTGAGTTGTGAATGCATATTTTTGTTTCTAGATTGGAGTCAATGCTATATTTTTAAAGCTTGACAATGTTGATTTTGATGATTGAGAGAATGCTAGACAAATTCAAGATGATGGATCAGTTAAAAAGATAAGACATGCTGAAACAATTGTAGGTGCTTGCTATAACTCATGACATTGTTGACCATCTTGTCTTATAGCGTACAAGAATAGTCAAGGTCTTCTTGTCAAGTTTGCTAGGCTGTTGGGTAGTTGGTGTTGAACTTAGGATCTTGAAAATTACAAAATTTTGGTTTGACGTTAACAGATTTTGATATGAATATTTTTTTAGAGTAAAATGTAACTGCAGATAAACTTTTCATTTCCCTCTTCTGGGCTATTGGTGTGTTCTCTGTATGGATTGCTTCATAGAGTGTTTTTGTATAGCAGTTTATTGAAGGTGTTTGTATGACATCTTTTAAAGTTGTTAGAAGGCAGTTTTGGACCAGCTTTACTGTGCTGGCCGTGTTACAACTATTTTGAGAATATATATAGACACTTTAAAGATGTATATTTGCACCATTGGCTGTTTCTTCAGGTAAGAGAGCTGGTATTATCTGGAAATCTTACACTCATTGTTGAGCCTGGGAGATCTCTTGTTGCAAACTCTGGTGTTCTTGTGAGTCAAGTTGTTGGAGTCAAGACAAATGGTAACAAGAACTTCATTGTAATTGATGGCAGCATGGCAGAGCGATGATCATTTCCAAATGAATATAGAAGGGATAATTTTTCCTACTTTTGTAGTCTCCTTGTTGACAGGAAATATTACTGGTATTGAGATTCCCAGATACTAAATAGACCATTCTTTCTCATGACAGGCACACAATCTGAAAGTTGTGATATGAATCATAAAATGATTTTGAGATTTTGAGATGTTTCTAACTGATATTCTTCTTGATACACAACACATTGAGGAAAGGACAGGGAACTTCCAACTCCAGAAATGGTGGTTAGTTACAGGACGATAATTATCACACCTAATATACTTGCATGATGAGAAGGAATTGATTTTCCAATATGATATTGAATTGTTTCTAGAATTATTTTGTGATGCTTCTTTGAAGGCATACACTAGTGGCTTAACTTTGAGTGGCCATCCTCTTTCAATGGGCAGGAATGGTGGTCCATGACGCGGGAGCTTACTGCATGAGTATGGCATCAACTTAATTACAACTTAAGAATGAGGCCAGCAGAATACTGGGTAAGTTGAGTTGTGAATGCATATTTTTGTTTCTAGATTGGAGTGAATGCTATATTTTTGAAGCTTGACAATGTTGATTTTGATGATTGAGAGAATGCTAGACAAATTCAAGATGATGGATCAATTAAAAAGATAAGACATGTTGAAACAATTGTAGGTGCTTGCTATAACTCATGACATTGTTGACCATCTTGTCTTATAGCGTACAAGAATAGTCAGGGTCTTCTTGTCAAGTTTGCTAGGCTGTTGGGTAGTTGGTGTTGAACTTAGGATCTTGAAAATTACAAAATTTTGGTTTGACGTTAACAGATTTTTATATGAATATTTTTTAGAGTAAAATGTAACTGCAGATAAACTTTTCATTTCCCCTCTTCTGGGCTATTGGTGTGTTCTCTATATGGATTACTTCATAGAGTGTTTTTGTATAGCAATTTATTGAAGGTGTTTGTATGACATCTTTTAAAGTTGTTAGAAGGCAGTTTTGGACCAGCTTTAAAATAGTCTTGTAGCAGCAATTGAAAGTTTTTTTAAAAAAACCTTTAAATACCCCTTTCTAGCACATTGAAAACCTTTTGATGATGGATTTAGAGCAGGTTTGAATATTTAGTTTCGACAGTTATTTGAATCATTTGAAGAGCTAGAGCAATCTCCTTGGAGCGACTATTGAAGGATCTTTGATACCATCATTACTATGCCATTATTCTGGAACAATATATTAGTGTTCCTTTATGTTAGTGTAACTTTATTTTAAATTTTAACTTCCTATTACATTCTTTGAAATATATATATGAACTAAAATTTCCATATATTTCACTTAATTATTGTTTTCCCCACTCCCCGGCGTTACTTTGCACCTCTCGGTGCAAATGCTAGTTACATAGTCATTACAAGGAAGACCTACCTAGTTACACTCTTCAACATTATAACTATATATAATTTTGATGTTTCTAGGTTGGAGATTGCACTATTTTCATTGGAGGATGCTACTATTGATGCGCACAAGGCTTTTGAGTTACTTGGTAGGATTCTCGCAAAATTGGTTGTTGAAGGGATATTCTTTATTCAAGATATAACAAGGGAAATCAAGGATGGAGGTACATGGCCAGGAAGCTTATTAGAAATGAGGAGATTTTGAGGTATTTCTCAAGAAGAAAATTTCAAGGTAGTCTGCTCACAATTTTAATGCCTGATCAATTTTGTGGTTTATTTGGATCTCTCATGTTGACTAGTGAATGGTTGGTTAGTTTTTAGCTCGTGCTCACATTTGTTGGTTCCTAAGCACTTTATAACAAAAATAGGCAAAGTCAAACAACACAAATGGTCCACTAGCTCTTTTTTCATTTGCTAATATTATAATGAAGTTTTATTAGAGGCATTGTTTGTTTTTTTATTTTGATTAGAAAAGGGTTTGCTCTTGGTTTTATGTGATTTTCAATTTATCGTATGTAGCATGTTGAGAAATGGGAAATAATAACGTGACATTTATTTTGCAGAAATTGATGTTAAAGGAAAATTGCTTTGACATTGTTGATGTTAAGGTATATGTTGTATAAACTATTTATAGTCTAATTTATATTATATTCTAGTGTTCATTGTTTTTCATTTCCTAGAGTGCATTATATTTTCTTTTGTTTTCAGAAAATGAAATCAGTATTGATGGTAAGAAGCATGAATTGAAAAAAGAGAAGAGCAAAAACATTGGAGCGACAAATGCAAAAAGAGAGGAGAACTAGTTTGGTGATACCCTTAGAACCAATATCTCGCATAAGACACACATATAAAGACTGATGATCAAGTCTTCAGAGTTGGTGAATTCACCTGTAATGCCTTGACAACACAACGATAATGTTTTGAAGTGATGAAACATCATTTCATGTATAAATTGTAGTCCAACTAATATAAAGTTGGAAACTCATATTGTAATATTTTAACATTTCATATAATATAATTTGTGTGGTTGAAATTATTTATAGTTGCACTTGATGTTGTTTAGTATTGTAATTAAAATATGCGACTTTTTGTTTTTAGAATGATTATTAATGAAATGCATATAAACTACTAAATTAGTCGTTTATATAATGAATAAATGGCTATTGCAAATGATAAATTTGTGACTACAAATGATGACTAAATTTTGCATATATATGACTATTAGTAGCTAATTTACAGTATCTTATAACACGACTAAAATTTAGTCACATTTCTTTGGTTATTAATTGGTTTCAAACAATGACTAAAATTTGCATATATATGACTATTAGTAGCTAATTTACAGTATCTTATAACACGACCAACATGTTGGTCATAGTTCTTTGGTCATTAATTGGATTTCTTGGGTGATCATATAGTAATATATTTTGTTGTGTATTTGGTCATTAATTGTGGCATTTAATGACCAAATCAAAGATCAATTCAATGACTAAATCAGTGACCAAATAAATGACTAAATCAATGACAAAATGAAAGACCAAATGAATGACTAAATGAATGACTAAATCAGTGACGAAATGAAAGACCAAATGAATGACTAAATTAGTGACCAAATCAATGACTAAATCAATGACCAAATCAATGACCAAATATACAACTAGATGAAAAAATTGAGATAACCAATTAATGACTAAGCTAAAAACGACCAAAAGTTGGTCGCGTTATAAGATACTGTAAATTAGCTACTATTGGTCACCGATCGAAAAATAGTTGTTTATATGCGAATTTTAGTCGTTTTTTTAGTAACAAATTAGCCATTTTGTACTAGTGGGTACATCATTTTTCTTTTCGATTTACATTGATGTATATTATTTAATATTGCAATTTTAATTATTCTCACCAATGTATATACACTCATTTCAATTTATGTTTATGTTTGTATATGGAAGGTGAAGAAGAAGAAAACAATCAACGCCGTGAACAAAACATTCCTGAAAATAACCTAAGTCATGGAAGTAGCTCTAGCAGTGACAACAGTTCAAGCGAAGAATGATGATCACTATGTTTGGATATCAAAGCAAGGCATTTCATTTTTTGAAATATGTCTGTGAAATCAGACATTTTGTTTAATGTAATGGACATAGTGTCCCAATTGAAAGACAAAGGAATACGAATAACTGTCCCATTTTGTATGATAAAGTATATAAAATCATAAAATGTGTTTTAATTGATTCTATCGTGTTCTCAAATGCACTAATAAAAATTTAATTCATATGAATATTGTTATAAGATATGTATGTGTTGACTTTTGATAAATAATGAATTTAAAAAAACCACAATAATTCTGATATGAAATAACAAATTAATCCAACATCACATTCAAATGCATTTATAAAAATGTAATTAATATGAATATTTTTATAAGACGTGTCGACTTTTGATGAATAATGAATTTAAAACAATCACAATAATTGGACTGTCACAGGTCGATGTTTCTAAAAAAAAAACACAAAATGAAAACCGGTGCGTGTCAGTAATTGTCGACCGGTGCGTTTATGTGTCTATACGCACTGGTGTTGTTGTACGATCCAAGGGCACTGCACAAAATACCGATACCAGTTATAAATATCAGTGTGTTTGTGTGATACTACGTACCGGAGTGTTTATGTATCTATAAGCACCGGTGCATTTTTACGATCAATGGGCACTGCACGAATACTAATACCAATTATAAATCTCGGTGCCTTTTTGTGATACGACGCACCGGTGCATCATAAAGGTATACACAACGGTGTGTTGATACAACCTATGGGCACCGGGAAAATCCCAAGACCAATTAGAATGACCCCATGCGTTATATGACCAACACTACGCCCATTGCGGTTTTACACCTAAACGTCCTGGTACGTTCGTTCGATTGAGACAGCCCCGGGGCATCGTCTTCATGTATGCATCGATGCGTTAAATCCAGAGTAGCGCACCGATGAAAAAACATCCGTAATAACCTTCGATTGCCCATTTTTTTTAGTTGTATTGAATTTCCGTTAAAAGCTCCGCCAAAACCTCCCTAACCATAAACAAATGTTGTAGAAAATGTTTTTTTGACAATTTTGGCCAATTTTATAACACTAAAAACCTCTTTTATAACCTCCACTAGAGGGTTTTTTCCTTGTAGTGGTATGACAATTTTGACCAATTTTATAACACTAAAAACCTCCTTTATAACCTCCACTAGAGGGTTTTTTCCTTGTAGTGGTATGTGTTATATTATTTCCACGAGTAGTCGCACGTGGGGGGCGGCGGTGCGATAGCCCCCCCTATTCGTTGCTCCAAGTGCAGTGGGGGGGTCAGAGGGGGAGCAGTCATTATGGTTTTGTGCATGGGTTTGCACATGGTTTTGGGGCATGATGTTTTTCGGCCATTGGTATTTTGTAGATCCAGTCAAGGGAACTACGATTATGTTATAATCCATGGTTAATGGATTGGGGTTTATGAATGCTTCTACACACACACACACACACATATATGGGGGGGAGAGGGGGTGCGATAGCCCCCCCTATTCGTTGCTCCAAGTGCAATGGGGGGGTTAGAGGGGGAGCAGTCATTATTTTTTTACCTTACTTTAGGTGGGCGGACCCGCCTATGGTTTTGTGCATGGGTTTGCACATGGTTTTGGGGCATAATGTTTTTCGGCCATTGGTATTTTGTAGATCCGATCAAGGGAACTACGATTATGTTATAATCCATGGTTAATGAATTGGGGTTTATGAATGCTTCTACACACACACACACACATATACACATATATATGTTGTAACACTAAAAGGAACATAATGAAAAATTAAGCTGGTAGTCTTGATTTGGGATCTAGGGGAAAAATATCTCTGTATATATGTTTTATGTTTTATGCTCTCTCTGTTGTTTATTTTCTGTTTTTTAAGAATTTGTTTGCAGATAATTTATGTACAGAGTTAAAACCTACATTTGGTATCAGAGTTGTTTCGGCTTCAAGGGGATGCCTTTCAAGGGATTTTTTGCCTGGGCCTGTGGTAGACCCTATTTAGTGGGAGATCTACGAGATCGATTCTTGTAGTGAAAAAAGATGGTGTGAAGTGGAAAGATAGAGATCGAGAAATTTAATGGTCAGAGTTTTGGGTTATGGAAGCTCAAGATGGAGGATATTTTGGTAAATAAATATCAGTGGATCACAATAGATCTAGGTACTAAACCAACAACAATGTCAGATGAAGACTGGGTGAAGTTGGATCAGAAGGCAAAGAGCACAATACAATTGTGTATCTCAGATTCGGTATTGTTGAATGTATATGGGGAAGCTACAACGAAGACTTTGTGAGTCAAGGTAAAGACTTTGTACCATTCTAAGTCTTTGGTGAATAAATTGTTCCTGTAGAAAAAGTTGTATAACCTGAGGATGAAGGATGGAGACTCGGTGACAGAGCATCTGAACACCTTCAACACTATGGTAAGTCAGTTGTCATCTGTTGATATTAAAATCTCAGTGACGATAAGTGCATTAGTTTGCTGTGTTCTCTACCAGATTTGTGGGACAGTCTGGTTATTACAATAGGTAGCAATACAACTACCTTGAATTTTGATGAAATTGTCTCAGCCTTGTTGTCGGAGGTAATGAGACGGAGAAATATGGAGGGTCGGAATGGAGATGCCTTATCTATACGAGGAAGGTCCTAAAACAGAAACAAAAATAAGTTTTCAAGTGAGATATCTAAATCTAGAGGGGGATCTAAATCACTAGGAAAGCCTGTAAAGGTGCGCTGGAAATGCAGAAAGGAAGGGCCCTTCAAAAAGGACTGCAGATCTAAAGCTTCTGAAAAAGTAAAGGGATCTAATGATTCTCCTTTTGCAGAGGCAAAAACCACCTCAGATGAAGGTGGAGATGTGTATTTGGCTTCTTCTTCAAATACACATGTAGATCATGAGGCATGGTTGATTGACTCAGGTGCATCCTTTCACTTCACTCCCCATAGGGAGTGGTTCTACGAGTATGAGAAGTACAATGGTGGTGATGTATTCTTAGGGTATGATGGGAAGGGCAAGAATCGTCGGACGTGGAAAATTCAACATGAAGTTGCAATGTGGAAGGATTAGAACACTTCTTGGTGTTCTCAATATTCCTGCATTGGCCAGAAATATGATTTATGTAAGCAAGATGGATGATGCAGGTGTAAAAGCAATGTTAGAGAAAGATACATGCAAGATGGTTCAGGGAGCACTAGTATTAATGTGGGGAGTTTGGATTGGAACTTTGAACAAGGTTCATGGTAGCACTATTATTGATGGGTGCAACAGTTCTGTGGTTCCTAAAAGTGGAGTGAAAAGCCTAGCAGTCTATGGAGAAAAGACCATGCTATGGCATCAAAGGCTTAGACGTATTGGAGAGAAGGGACTTCAAATACTGCATGGTAACGATATGGTAGAAGGTATGTCTAATTGCTCTCTGGATTTCAATTTCTGTGAACATTGTGTATATGGGAAGCAGAATCGGGTGAGTTTTATTTCTGATGCTAAAAGGGCGAACACGATATTAAAGCTTGTGCATAGTGATGTGTTTGGACCTGTGTCAGTTCCATCACTAGGAAAGTCTGTGTACTATGTTTCATTCATAGATGACTTCTCAAGGAATACATGGATACAATTATTGAGGAATAAATCTGAAGTCTTTGACAAATTTAAATAATTTAAAGTTTTGGTGGAAAACCAAACAAAGAAGAAGATAAAAGTGTTGAGGACATATAATGGTGGAGAGTTCTACAAGAAGAAATTTGAAGAGTTATGTAAGAAGTGTGGTATAACATGGCAGAAGACTACTCCATACACACCTCAACCAAAATGGAGTTGCATAAATAACAAACACAATGTTGATGAAAAAGGCAAGAAGCATGCTCAGTGGTATCGAATTAGGACAATAATTATGGGCAGAAGCAGTGGAGACTGCATGTTACCTGGTTAACATATCACCTTCATCATTGTTGGAGGATAAGACTCCACATGAGGTATGGACTGGTAAGAAACCCTCTCTTTCACATATGAGGGTATTTGGATGTGATGCATATGTACATGTTCTAAAGGAGAAAATGACCAATTTGGATAAAAAAATTGAAAGCTGCATCTTTATTGGGTATAAGGATGGTTTAAAAGGTTACAAGTTTTGGAACCCATAAACAAGGAAGGTTGTGTACATCCGAGATGTGGTTTTTAGAGAGGTGAAATATGTTGTTAAACATGAAGTCCTACCAAAGGGACATAAGAAGATAGAGTTTGAGGTAAAGGAGGATGAATCAGACTCTACAACAGAACAAGATTTAGAGGAGGAAGAGACAGAAACTCCAGCCGTGAGAAGATCAGTTCAAGAAATAAGGCAGCCAGAAAGGTATAGTCCATCTGCTTTCTGTTCAAATTTTGCTTTAACTATAACTGATGATGATCCCATAACTGTCAGGGAGGCAGTGGATTCAGAGGATGGAAAACTCTGGAAGCAGGCCATGGTTGATGAAATGGCATCCTTGCACCAAAACGAGGCATGGGATCTGGTGGAGTTGTCGGATGGAAGGAAGCCCATCGGGAGCAAATGGGTATTTAAGAAGAAGATGAATGTAGAAGGCAAGGTGGAGAAATACAAAGTTCGGTTGGTAGCAAAAGGTTATTCCCAGGTGCCAGGAATTGATCTTGGTGATATTTTTTCTCTTGTTGCCAAAGCTACATCTATTATATTACTTTCATATGTTGCTGCTGCATTTGATTTTGAGGCAGAACAAATGGATGTGAAGACATCATTTCTTCACGGGGATCTGGAAGACGAGATATACATGAAGCAACCTGAAGGCTTTGCGGTGAAGGGTAAGAAAGAACTGGTTGTTGAAAATGCAACAAGATGATGGAGCTTAGTGAAATGAAGTCGCCTTCACTAAGTGGGCCCGCAGGCTATTTTTGGCGCAAAGTCTATTTTTAGACTATGTCTATTTTTAGACATATGGAGCATGGTCTAGGAGTTGCAGTATGCTATTCTTGGATGATTGGTTGAGTTGGTAAAAATAGATGGACCTCTATTTTTAGACATACAGGTCGAAGTCTATTTTTAGACTGCCTGTCTAAAAATAGGTTAGTCAAATATTATTAACCCTTAATAATATTTGGACTCTAAACTTCAGTTTACTTTACAACACCTCGCTTGGAGCTACGATGTGGCTCACATCCTATGTATGAATTATGCTATTGCATGTCTTTTGGTGAGTCTACATGGTTCTCTTCCCTAGGACTTGGAAGAATAGTGTTTGGTGGAGTCAAGGAGAAAGCTAAGAGTTGTGTTCTATGAACTTAGTTGCATACTAGTTGTGATTAGCTTAACTAGATAATCAACTAAAGGATGAGTGAGTGAATTAAAATATTATTTAATTCACTAATTATTAACCTCATTATTCAACTCATAAGAATGGTTTTCCAACATCACAGTATGGATGCTCAAAGGAGACCAGTGGAAGAGGTAGATGAAAGGGTGAGTTTGCTATTAGTTGCGACAACAGTTGTGCATGAGATTTGCATAAGCATTGGAGGAGATTGCCCATGAGGATTGCGCAGTTGAAGCCAAGGAGATTCAAACTTGGATCTCTCATTGAACCAACTTGGATTGCGCAATAGAGGCAGGCAATTAGTGGATGAGTTTTGAACCTGTGACTTGTTCAAAACCGAGCTAGTTTGTGTGTAACTTTTGGAGACAGTACTGAGTACTTGTGAGGAGTATTGTACTGAGATTGTTACATGTTCTCTTCTATTATAATATACAAATAGCTGGGGGTTTTCAGCTATAAGCTTTCCCCATTACATATTGTGTTTATGTGCACATGCAACTGTTTCTATTTCCGCAAATTGTTGATCAATTGTAGAAGAGGTTATGTGTTATACATGAATTCGAATTAGTGTATGATCAGGATAATCTCAGTGGATAAATCTTCATTATTCAGCAAATTTCTACATGGTATCAAAGCTAATTGATCATCGGGATCTATTACAGTGATTACAATTTTATTTCGGTAGATGTAGTCCCGTAACTGTTGCAGCTTCTGGAACAACCTTTCTCCGGTAAAGGTGATATATCCAGAAATGCTCACGCCGATCTCTGTGCTAGAAAATAATTCGTTCTCGCGCATCCGTAAGCAAGAGTTTTTTGAGTTTGAATTGAATTCTACACAGCTTTGTTTTCTTTGTGCTGTGAGTTGAAAATGTTCTTCAAATCTGCTTATGTACCTTAATATGCCCTCGAAGGTGCTCGACTATGTTGCATGGAAGGAGCGCATGGAGGCAGTATTAGAAGATAATGGACCGAAGGAGTTCGTAGATACGGATGTCCAAAATCCCACTGATCCTGCTGAAGTCGAGGCTTGGCAAAAGAAGATGGTGAAATGTCGAAGGATTCTGTTGGAGGGCATAAAGGATCACATTGTATCCAGCCTGCATGGAAAAGCTTCTCCATATTTAATGTGGAAAGCATTGACAGATCTATTCCAGAGTAAGAGCAACCAAAGGAAGCTGGCGCTCAAAGATAAGCTCAGAAACATCAAGATGGAGAAAGGCGACAGTATCGCCAAGTACCTCACGAAGTTCACTCAATGCAGAGATGAGCCGGGAAGTGTGGGGGTGACTGTCGAAGAAGAGGATATGGTGGACCTGGCTCTCCTTGGTCTTCCGAAAAGTTGGCATGCATATCAAGATAGTGTCAATGGTCGGGAGAAGTTGCCAGGATGGGAGCGACTTTGGGCGGATCTCATGCAAGAGGAGATAAGGAGGACTACCAGGGACGGATCTTCATCAAAGGTATCTGATGAAGAAAATTGCGCTTTGGCTGCCAAAGCAAAGAAAGGGAAGAGCAAGAAAGCTTCTCAGTCTGGTGCGAAAGGCAAGAAGCAAGACATGTCCAAGGTGAAGTGTTTTCACTGTCACCAGCACGGACACTATGCCACAAATTGTCCGTAGAAGAAGAAAAATAAGAAGGCTGTTGGATCTGCAGCGGGAGAGGCATTGGCTTCTCAATTCGAACTGGATTTTTCACTGATCGCATGCTTGGTTTCAAGTGTGGTGGGATCAGTTTGGTTCTTGGACAGTGGTGCGTCATTTCACATGACCAGAGATCGAGATCTGTTTTCAGATCTGGAGGAAAAAGATCTTGGACTGCACATCGAGATGGGCGATGATGGTAGATACAGTGCGACCGGTATCGGTACCATTTCCTTTGAGAGGGAGTCTGGTAAACCCTTCATATTGAAGGAAGTATTGCATGTTCCAGGATTGATGAAGAATCTGATCTCTGTGGCAATGTTGGAAGACAAGGGGTATGATGTGGTCTTCAGCGAAGGAAAAGCTTTCCTGTGCAGTAAGACAACTGGAGAGACCCGGAAGATAGGGGTTCGAGTCAAGAACCTTTATCAGTTGCAAGTAGATGGCTGCGCAGCAATGGCATGCAAGGCGGGAGAAGTGGTGAGCCGAGATGATGAGGGTGAACTGTGGCACAGGAGATTGGGCCACCTTCACCATGGAGCTTTGAAGATTCTGCAACAGATTTCTACTGGGCTTCCTAAGGGCACTCTTGCGCAGTCAGATCAGTGCAAGGGGTGTACTTTAGGGAAGTATGTGAAAGCCACCTTTCACGAGAAGGATAGTCGCGCCACGACGATCCTTGAGAGAGTTCACACATACGTGTGTGGTCCTTTCTCTGTAGCTTCGACAGCAAAGCACAAGTACTATGTGATCTTTGTTGATGATTTCTCTCGGAAGTGCTGGATCTTCTTCATGCAGAAGAAGAGCGAGACATTTTCAAAGTTCTGTGAATTCAAGGCGTTGGTTGAGAAGGAATCGGGGAAGCATGTGAAGGCTCTCAGGAGCGACAATGGTGGTGAATTCATCTCTACTGAATTCAAGGACTTTTGCAGCGCAGAAGGGATTCGGAGAGAGCTCATCGTACCCCATAACCCACAGCAGAACGGGGTGGCTGAGCGGAAGAACAGAACGATCGTGGGTGCTGCACGGGCGATGTTGCATGATCAGGGCCTACCCCTTCACTTATGGGCTGAGGCATGCAATACAACAGTATATGTGCAGAACCATTGTCCTCACAAGATTCTTGGCATGAGTACACCGGAGGAGGCGTTTTCTGGCAAGAGGCCTAATATTTCTCATCTGAGAATTTTTGGCTCACCTGTCTACATGCATGTGACGAAGGACGCCAGAAAGAAGCTGGATCCGACCGCAGAGGTTGGAATATTTGTGGGGTACACTGATACATCTCACAACTATCGGGTGTATTTGCCAAACAGTCGCAAGACTGTTGTGCGATAGGATATTAAATTTTAGGAGGAGAAAGCCATGCAGTGTTCGCTTGAGAGGGAGCCACACTTGCATGCAAATGAGGAGCCATTAGTTCCTAAGGAGGAGCTTCCGGATGTGGATCAGCCACAAGAGGAAGTTCATGAGGTGGAAGAGACCACCCATGCAGCGACCATCAGAGGGCGCAAGCGCACTACAGAAGCTGAGCGACTGGCTCGAGATGCAGAGAAGGTTGTAGGACCACCTACAGCACAGCGCAGGCAGAGGCAGTCACCGGATCGGTACACTGGATACATGGCTCTTGTGAGTCAATGTGTTGTGACGGAGCCATCCTCTTTTGAGGAAGTCGTGGAGGAACCCGCATGGGTTGATGCCATGATCGAAGAATATGATTCGATCATCAGGAACAGTGCATGGGAGATTGTCCCAAGACCGGTTGGGAAATCAGTTGTAGGTTCGCGATGGATCTACAAAGTGAAGCAGGCGGCTGACGGGAGTGTGGAGAAGTACAAGGCGAGATTTGTCACCCGTGGCTTCTCACAGATCGAGGGGATCGATTATGAGGAGACCTTTGCACCTGTCGCAAGGTACTCTTCCATACGGACGATCCTAGCTCTCTCAGCGCAGATGGGATGGCACATCCATCAGATGGATGTGAATACTGCGTTCCTCAACGGAGTCATTGAGGAGGAGGTGTACATAGAGCAACTTGAAGGTTTCGAGATCTTCAGCAGTGAGTCGCATGTTTGTCGACTCAAGAGAGCACTGTACGGGCTGAAGCAAGCACCTCGTGCTTGGTACACACGGATAGACAGTTATTTCACCGGGCTTGGATTTTCCAAGAGTGAGGTGGATCCTAACCTGTACCAGATTGTGGTGGAGGGGAAGCTGCTGATCATTGTACTGTATGTAGATGATCTGATTTTGACGGGTGATGAGCTGTTGATACTTTCATGCAAGGAGGACCTTGCCAGAGAGTTCGAGATGAAGGACTTGGGCCTCCTTCATTATTTCCTGGGATTGGAGATTTGGCAGTGCAGTGGAGGACTGTTTGTTTCTCAAGGTAAGTATGCCCGGGAGATTCTGGAGAGGTTCAACATGCATGGCCGCAAGCCTGTTGATACTCCTCTTCCTGGTGGATGGAGGAAGGAGGATGCTACTTCAGCGGAGGTAGTGGATGCCACTGTTTATCGACAGTTGGTGGGGTCGCTTATGTATCCGGTCAATACACAACCCAACATATGACAGCTCAACCGCCCTCGCAAGCTACATAAGCCTACCAAGCTCTTCCGGAAGGAAGGTGCCATGTATCAGTAGCCATCTTAGTGGCACACCTGGATATGCCCTGTGCAGGCTGCATAGGAGGATGGAGCCAAGCTTTCCGACTTCACCGATGCCATGGAGCCCACCCGATCGAAAGAGCACATCTCGAGGAGTTTTCGCGCATTGGGTCGATTACCGCTTCGGCACAACAGTAGCGTAGATCCATGGCACCAGCTCACAGAGGCCGTAGCATGGGCGTGTTGTGTTTGTCCAGAGGAGGCGTATTTGATGAGGAATTTCCTCGTCGGATTGTTCGGCCGCATTTGGAGCCTACCCGCATTCATTAGCATAACCGCAGTTGCATTAAACTCTCGCTAATCCAAGATTATTTCATGACAGATCCAAGCACATTGACATCAGGTACCATCATATCAGATATTGTGTTCAGCGGAGAATCATGATGCTTTCATATGTTCCCACGGAGGATCAGGATGCCGACATCCTGACGAAGGCGCTCACCAGGAGCAAGTTCGAATTCCACAGAGGCAGGATAGGGGTTGCAGATAATCCATATCTTGATGAGAGGGAGTGTTGAAAATGCAGCAAGATGATGGAGCTTAGTGAAATGAAGTCGCCTTCACTAAGTGGGCCCGCAGGCTATTTTTGGCGCAAAGTCTATTTTTAGACTATGTCTATTTTTAGACATATGGAGCATGGTCTAGAAGTTGCAGTATGATATTCTTGGATGATTGGTCGAGTTGGTAAAAATAGATGGACCTCTATTTTTAGACATACAGGTCGAAGTCTATTTTTAGACTGCCTGTCTAAAAATAGGTCAGTCAAATATTATTAGCCCTTAATAATATTTGGACTCTAAACTTCAATTTATTCTCTTACAACACTTCAGTTGGAGCTACGGATGTGGCTCATGCATCTGACAAAAGGAATTATGCTATTCCTTGGGGTTTGGTGAGCTCATGCATGGTTGACTTCAGTTAGGACTTCAGTGGCAGATTTTGGTGGAGTTGATGAGACAGTTGGTGGAGTTGTGTTCGGTTTAACTTAGTTGAACTAGTTGTGATTAGTTTAACTAGCTAATCAACTAGTGATGAGTGGAGTGAATTAAATATTATTTAATTCACTAATTATTAAATAATTATTCAACTCAAGAACACATCAGTTCACTACAGTGCATGGACAGTTCAGTGGAGACCAGTGAAAGAGGTAGATGAAAGGGTGAGTTTGCTATTAGTTGCGACAGCAGTTGTGCATGAGATTTGCACAAGCATTGGAGAAGATTGCCAATGATGATTGCACAGTTGAAGCCATTGATATTTGAACTTGGATCTCTCATTAGACCAGCCTTGATTTCGCAATAGAGGCAGGCAATTAGTGGATGAGTTTTGAACCTGTGACTTGTTCAAAACTGAGCTAGTTTGTGTGTAACTTTTGGAGACAGTACTGAGTACTTGCAAGGAGTATTGTACTGAGATTGTTACATGTTTCTCTTCTATTATAATATACAAATATTTGGGGGTTTTCAGCTATAAGATTTCCCCATTACATATTGTGTTTATGTGCGCATGCGACTGTTTCTATTTCTGCAAATTGATGATTGATTGTAGAAGAGGTTATGTGTTATACATGAATTCGAATTAATGTATGATCAGGATAATATCAATGGATAAATCTTCATTATTCAGCAAATTTCTACACCGGGTATGTGTTATAAAATTTCTCGTATGGGTGAAATACCAAGGATGTGGTATCAGAAATTTGATACCTATATACGGGGACTTGGCTTCACCAAAAGCAAAGAGGATCACTGTGTTTATTTTAAATTAATTGGTGACCGTGTTATTTATTTGGTCTTGTATGTGGATGATATGTTGTTGATTGGAAATGACAAAGAAATTATCCAGATTTGAAGACCCAACTGTTCTCCAAATTCGACATGAAGGATCTTGGTGCTGCAAACTATATTTTGGGCATGGAAATTAAGAGAGATCGGGCAAAGAGGAAGCTCTAGTTAAACTAGAGGAAGTATGTTGAGACTATATTGCAGAGGTTCAATATGCAGGATAGTAAACCGGTGAGTGTTCCTATTCCTGTAGGTGCAAAGCTGTCTGCTGAACAGTGTCCCAAGACACAAGAAGAAGAGGAGGATATGTCTCGTGTTCCATATGCAAGTGCAATGGGTAGCCTGATGTATGCAATGGTCTGTACTAGACCAGACATTGCACATGCAGTGGGAGTATTGAGCAGGTTTATGTCAAACCCAGGGAAGGAGCATTGGACAGTAGTGAAGCGGGTTTTCAAATATTTACGTGGCACTAGTGATTATGGCTTGTGCTACCAGGGAAGACCAGCATTGGAAAGACAGTTGGACATTCGTGGTTTTGTTGATGCAGACTGGGCTGGAGATCTGGACCAAATAAGATCTACAAGTGGGTATGTGTTTAGCCTATTTGGAGGCGCAGTCAGTTGGATGAGTAAAAGACAGTCTGTAGTGGCTCTTTCAACTACAGAGGCAGAATACATAGCAGCCACTCATGCAAGCAAGGAAGCAGCTTGGTTGCAGAGATTGTGTTCAAGTATGGGGTTGGTACAACAAGCTATAAGGATAGACTGTGATAGCCAAAGTGCAATTTTCTTGGCTAAGAACCCTGCTTATCATTCAAAGATAAAGCACATTGATGTTCAATATCACTTTGTTAGAGATATGGTTGAGGCTAAAAGGGTGTTGCTGGTAAAGGTGGACACTTTGAAGAATGTTGCAGATGCATTGACGAAGTCTGTGAGCACTCAGAAGTTCTCTTGGTGTAGAGAAACAATGGGTGTTGAAGAATTGGCGAAATGAGTAAGCTCTCCTGTGGCCCCCCGTGGAAAGAAAACAACAAGTGGGAGAATGCTGGGTATGTGTTATATTTTAAGAATATTTGTTCTATTTGTGGACGGACCCACCTATGGTTTTGTGCATGGGTTTGCACATGGTTTCAGCATGATGGTTTTCACCTTAGTACCTTTAGTATTTGTAGATTTGGTCGTGGGTCAAGGTAACCTATATGGTAAAGGTAACTATGGTTATGTTCTAATCCAGGGTTAATGGATTGGGGTTTATGAATGCTTCAACATGTATATATATGTGTTGTAATACTAAAAGGAACATAATAAAAAATCAAGCTAGTAGTCTCGATTTCGAGATCCGGGGGGAAATTTCTGTGTATATTTGTTTTATGTATTATGCTCTCTAATATTGTTGATTTTCTATTTTTAAGAATTTGTTTGCGATAATTTATGTCTTTTGTTAAAACTACCTTAACTTACATACTTGCATGCACAACATCCAAATTTGTATGACGCCATGCTCTTGCCTCGAGGTCTAATGCTTGGAATCCCTTCGTTGTTTTTGGATTGGCTTATCCATGAGATCCAAAATTCATGCTTGGAATATGGCATGGGGGTGACTGGCTAAGAGAAATATTTGGTTCAACCATGTCTATGGTCGGGTGGTACGTGGGAGTCCCAAACCTATTTGGCTCTTGCCTATGTTTAATGAAAGCTAAGTTATATTTATTTTTCACTTGCTATTGTGTGTCTTTAATGGTTGTTATCTTATGGTTATTTATGTGGTTATATGCTGGTTATAAGCATGGTTATGTGACTTGTTCTAGTCATGGTTCATTTCATGTTTTTATTTTTACTTGAAAGAATAATGGATGCAAGACCTAATTGATGTTAAGAAAACTAAAGAGAGAGGGTGGTGATACTTCTTGTTAAGTCTCATATGAATTTACAGTCCCTTATGCTCAGTATTTTATTCTTGACTTGAAGGTTACATTTTTTCTAAGTGTTTGACAGAATGTCAGTCCCGGTTGGGGATGGTCAGGGGTAGTCCTGGTTTCAATTTTTGTTTATAATAAAAGTTGTTATGTATTTCATGAGTTCTGCAAGTTATATGGATTTCTGGGTAGAGGCTTAGCCCCAGCCCTGACAATTAACCTTAAATTTTGTAGTCGCTAGAATAGAACTGAGAAAAAAAAGCCACATTCACACTGATGCAAGCCTATGGGAGTGATTGGGAGTTTCCAGTTGCATGGAGGGCTTGAAAAGGGAGTGATTGGGGCTCTAGCTAAGGGAAAAGTTAGGTTATGGCTCAGGGGATGGACACCTGGAGGGGTTTGGATACTCCTGGAAGGTCCTAGGGCACCTGAGGGAACTCAGTAAGTTTTGTTTATTGACTCCATTTCCTTAAGGTCACCTAGGAGGTTGAGTCTTATCATAGTGGCCCCTCATCTCATGTTTACCTCGGGTAAGCCAGTGAAAGTGGGTAGATGTGAGGGGAGGTGCATGTTACACATCATATATGTATTGAATATTTTGTGCATATAGCCTTTTTCTAAGGTTTAAAGATATATAGATATAATATTTTGTGCATATAATCTTTTTGTCATCTCCAACTCGTCTCGTATATGCTAGGCTACCTAATTACCTATCAACATGAAGGAATTTTCCAATGCCTTCCAAATAATTGAGCCATTCTTTATATTATTCTCGCGGTTGTGATACCATTCCAACATTGTTTGGTTGGGGATATATTTAGGATATTTAGAACACATGACACGACCCCATAAACCCTGGTTATTGGTTAATATCCATAAGTTGCAAGGTTCTAAAACTTAACTAAAAATATATGTATTTTGATGCCCCAGCCTTTGAGTGGCTTCGGCTTCGCTATTCTAGTCTAATTGATAAGAGGAATTCCTTTTGTTTTCTGCTACCAAACCAATGGAAGATAAAAAATTTCTTACGGTTTTTGTTAAATATTCCTTTTGGGATGAGGGTGATCGATGTCTAGTAGATTGGTATGGTTTGCAGGATTGATTTTATTAGCACCAATCTTCCTCCTCTAGATAGAAATAATCTTCCCAACATGAAATTTGAGCCTCAATTCATGGAAAACCCATAACCAGTTTGCTATCCAATAAGAGAAAGGTTTCAGAAGCATGAGTACTTGCACCCTTCGGAGAGGAGCTTGCTAGGATAAGAAAACAAAATGTTAATTTCGATCATTAGTGCTTCACTCATTTTGTTATGCAAGATGCGAGACTTATTTGAGTTGATCACCATCCTCGTGGCTTGGTAGAACAAAAATAAGGCATGATTACTAGATTGCATGGATATTAACATACCTTCACTTAGAAGCATTACATCGTGTACGAATTGGAGGCGTGTCAACGATACTGACTTAGAAACACAAACTCCTTACGAAGACCCTCCTTTTTCCGAAGCAATCAACCTGCTAAGGCTTTCTGCTACCACTAAGAACAAAAAGGGCGAAGGGGGACAACCTTGTTGTAGCCCCCGTGATGCTGGGAAGAAAGTCGATGGAGAGTTGTTGATTGAGACTGTGAACGAGGATGACTCGACACACCTCATTATCTAGTTGATAAGGAACTTCAAAACCCATCCACATTAAATCTAGATGCAAGAAAGTTCAACTCACTCAATCAGATGCCTTTGAGAGGTTGATTTTCAGAGAAAAAATCACTTGTTTATTTCTTGAAATCGAATGAAGGGCCTTCTTGGCTAGAGCCACCCCATCGCAGATTAATTAATTTTTAAATTTATCCGAAATTATGTTTTATTATTATTATTATTTAATTTAACACTTTATCTAATTTGTCACTACAAGATCTCCCCCATATTGGACTGCAAAGTGCATCTCAACATAATAAATATATAGAAACTTAATACTTACAATGAACTATTTTTGTAAGTCCCCCCCATACATTTTGTTTTTATTTTTTCGAGGAAAGAAATTAACGTCTCTCTCAACTCGAGAGCTAAAGTGAGGTCGCTAGTACCATGTCAGCCCATAGGTATACTCACTTAAGAGTTCACAAGGCTTGAAGCCAATACAACAATTTTCATAAGCATGAAGCCATTACAACAATAATTATCAATTGATTATATCTCATCTTGTCGTTAACAGGGATTTGAACTTGGGTGGGAAGATAACAACCATTCTACCAACCACCACATATAACCTTTAATTAATATATAATCAATGTTTTTCAGATAGGACTAATTCTATTAATTATGAAAATACTGATACAAACTCCCAGGACACTGTCTTGTGAGAGCCGTGACGATCAGGTTGATTGACTATGTCGTCCTTAAGAAGCTCGGGGCCGCCCGCAGTGGGAAACCCGACTCCAATAAACATCTGAGAGTTGGGCCGCCCATAGAAGGGAAACCGCTAGAGACTTATACAAAACATGTAAATAACTTTAAAAACAAAGCAAGAGACGTCATTATGCCTCGACGAGGTGGGCAACTAAAACAATGAAATCATGATAAAACCACTGTAATTGAGCCCAAGGAGTCGGCCCTTGTCCTCGCAAGACAGCGGTTCCTCTTCCACTCGCATGCATATTCATTTCCCTGTGCCTTTGCCGTCCTCCTTTCCTTCCCCGACCGTTAGATTTCATGTTCCGGTGCTCGCCTCGCGTCGACCTGCGTGAGGAGAAGGAATGGAGCCGGGGTCAAGAGTAGCCACAGAAGGGGAATTTCCTCACGAAGGGAAAACAATGATGAGGGCAAAGTGATGATGGAGTCAAAAGAAGTACGATGGAAGCGAAGTTCCGCATTCGAGTGGTCCGTCTGGGATGGTGGAGCCACGAACCCCGTTGATTGGAGGAGAGGGTCGACCAGGATAGGCGATAGCGAGCAGAGGGAAGGGGTTGACGAGGAAGGATTAGGAAAAATTCGGTGGAGAGGAAAGACCCGGGAGGCTCGGAGGGGAGCAACGGGATTGCCGTGACGCATCTCTAATGCTTTGCGCTCGTCCGCTTCCCTCTCGCCAGCCAGGCTACCCCCTCCCTCGCCTCTACGTCCGACACCACGTGAAGATAGCGGGGGAGTGTGGTCGCTCTCCTTCCGAGAGGAGCGCCCGAGTTCGAGAGGGCGAGAGGAGGAGTGCCCGAGCGGCGCTCGACTCACCCCCACGTCGAGGCCTCATTCTTCGACGAAGACGGGGGCATGGGTCGACAACAAATGACGCAAACGAGGCCGACTCGAAGGGGGTTCGGAGAAGGGGGGAAGGCGTGGACACAACCGGGGTGGCTCTCGCCTATGCGCAGATAGCGTAAGAGCCGAAAGTGCAATTACCAGCGCGAAGATCCCGAGAATTCAAACTGAGATTTGAGAAAGACTGAGTACTCGTGAAGGTGACGCCGAATGACCCGTAAGAGGCACTAAGCTCCGCAGCGAAGGGCCGTTGGAGAAGTGAACGGCCGGCACCGTTTCCGGACAAGCCCAAACACCGCAACGACGCCCCGTATTCGTTTTGCGTACCGAAATTGCCGCACTGTGGGGGCAAGCACTTCAGCGGGAGCACGCATTCTCTTATGGCTTCCGTCTCTCTCGCCCCTCTTCCATTATGAAAGCGAATGCCAAAATCGGCCACATAAACCCCGAGAATGAAGGAGCAATTAATACCATTGTGTTTCTTCCAAGGCATATTAATGTCGCGAGACCGTGAACACGCGAGGCCATGTGGGCGTGGGCACGCAAGACGACCTTTGGGAGTCGCGTGGGATGCTGGAGGCCCATCACTCGCTCGATCAGCCGCATCCGGCGAATATATAATCAATTGTTATGTACATCACATTAAAAAATTAAATTTAAAATATTATAAAACATGTCAAACAAAAATGCCAATTGTATATATTGAGCCTCGTGGCACGCTCAACAAGTATGGAAGAGATGATGCAATGTCCTCTCTTGTCTTGGGGTAAACAAAAATAATAAAATAATAAAAATAAACTAGCAATTGCACCATATGTTGCAAAGGAAACACTGTAAAGCAGTAACATAGGAAATAGTAATATAGAGGAAAAAACCATAATGCCAAACAATTCTGGAAGTTTTATGGGTTATTTCCAGGGCCTGAAAACGGAAATATTTTCTGTTGTTTTAAAGATGACAAAAATTGGAGAAAAGGAAAAATTAAATTGAAATAAAAAATGGAAAAAATCATTAGAATGTTTACCACAAAGCATGGTCACAGTTTTTGTACCACTATGCATGCAACAGAATTTGGGGCAGTGTGCCCTAGTGTGAAGAAGTCATTTGCAATTACAGACAACTTCACAAATAAGGCTAACCATCTCATTAATCAATTAGTCTCCGTATCACGTATTGATTCAAATGTTCACGCATCCTCACAAAACTTCCATGTGAAGCATTATTCTTACCATACCCAATACCAATCAATCACATCTCTAGAAATAAAAATATTTTGTGCTGAAAATTAACAAAATTCTTTGATCCATTTCTTCATATTAACTACTCTGTCACCAACAATGCCTTAAACAGATTAAATTTTGTTGGGTAAATTGGCATGAGTTCAAAACTTTGTATACTGCATATGAAGCCCACAAGCTTTCAAGATAAAATCCAATGTACCAATGAAAGAGGAAACACGCATAGTCAACAACCATGAACTGTTTATTCATGGAAAATACAACATAAAGTCCTTATTTTCTTAGAGAAATGAAAAATTAACTACATATAGACATGGATATTAAATAGCCTCACTTGACAAATGCATAGCATAGATAAAAGCATCTGGAATGCTTCAATTCATACAACCCCATCATATAGTTGACTGCTGCAAACTGAGCAATCATGCATCCCAAAACCTTCAAACAATTTCCCTTAACAACCTATACGCCTCATCGAGCAGGCAGCCATATTCCTGCATTTCAGCAAAGAATTTGAAAGATCACATAAACTCTAATTTGTCAATGCTAAATGGCATTTCTCCAAGTTGAAATCACATTATTATTTTTTTCTAAAAATAAAATAAATAAAACCAGACATACCTTTCATTGCCTTGGCTCAGCTGGCTTATTTTGGATTTGCCAAAACTCATGGAGATGAAGAATGATCACAAAAAATTGTAAAAGATCATTAAAGATTACGAAACAATAACAAAAATGCAAAATATTGTACTTTTTACTTTTCTATTAAAAGAAATCACCCAACACACTTCACACATTTTTGATAGACACTCCTCAGTATACTGTTACCCTGGTGCAATTTTCATTCTCTTTTGACATACCTTCTAAGTTTACACTTTTCAACGAGAATACTTCATGGGAAGGACAATAAATTTGAAGGTAATTAGGTGTGTGGACCAAAGAAACCCGAGCTTTGTTTGTTAGGGTTTAGTCTCACTGTAAATGAAGTCAGATGCTTCCGGCATATTTTATATTTTCAATATAAAAGTTTATAAATTTGAGTTCTATTCTAGAATGATATATTTTGACATAAACATCTTTTCATAGACTATTGAGTGAGTTAGCCTCTTTTATACTTTGAACTCTTGCTTAAACCTGACTTTTAAATTAATTTTCTTGGTATATTTAAAGTGATTGTCACGAAAATGTTCATCCCCACAACAGGAAATTCGATTGAATTGTGGACATCTTGAAATCATATCAAATAAAAGGCGAAACAAAGGCTTTAGATTCAAAGTCCAATTCTCTGAATGTACTAAGCTTTATTATTAATCAATAGTTTGAAAGGTTAACTGCTTTGAGTGGAGGCGTGAGAATGTTTTGGCTCCCTGATGTTGTTATGCTCATAAAATGCATTTTTACAATATGCGAACATCTGATATTAGACCGAGAAGTGACTATTATTCAACCTGGGTATATTCATCAACTAGTAATGCACTGAATACGAAGGTTTGTCAAAGAACAATGATATTCCAAGCTTTTTCATGAACTCTTGGATTATGACGAAAAGGCTTTAACACAGAATATACCCAAGTCCATCTCATGTGTTTTTATCCTTTGCTCCATGGCTTTCGCTGAATCTCCACGTTTAAACCTTTTGACACTATCGCATTTTCCATTTTGAATGCCACTGAATGTTCCATCTCTTCTGTCATCATGGACACACGGTCTTTTGATTCTTTTCGAAGGACGGGCAGGATAATTCCTTCTCAGAGACAGGGCTTCAACATTATTTAATCCATTTTGAATGCCATTTAATGTTCTATCTCTTGTGTCATGAGGCGCCTTGCTCCAGAGGGAAGAACATCCCCTGCGTATCATCGCTACTCCAAATTTTTGGTGAAGGGCACCTCATCGGTATGATTAATGCCGTTGTGTTGCTGGATCACCAATAATGATGCACCCATTGGAACCGCGGAGGAGACGAGCAGATCCCCTCAGTATACTGTTACCCTGGTGCAATTTTCATTCTCTTTTGACATACCTTTCCTTTTTCTTCACTGTAAGAAAACACACAGGATTCATATTTGTTCTATAGTTGACAAGCCCTCAAGCTATAAGATATGATTATACAAAGTAGAAGGAGATTATCAATGGTTTGTCAATCATTGGAAACACAAACCCCAGGGGAAGTGCAAATTTTTTTATCATGACCAATTCAAATCAATCATTACTAAAAGAGCTTCAGACTTGGCTTATTCACTCACATTAATAATAGTTAGCAACAAGAATATCCAAAAATCTAAACCAAGAAACCCATTACAAGCCCACAGAAAATCATTTCTATGAGAATCTAAAGAACTGCACACTTGCAGGGCTGTAAACATGGGTCCCCATCATTATTAAAAAAAATGAAAACCAATGAACAGGAGGAGGTTCCATACACAGAGATATGACACTTCCTCATACATATTAGATATTATGGACAGGCCATTGTCAGGAAATAAAAAAAAATAATGATACATGGAGGAACATGATGTTTCATCCACAAAAGGGTGACACTGGCCTGGCCTCATACATTTGCTTATTGATGTGAGATATAGCATAAGGCCAGTGTCATCTCTTCTGCGGAAGAAACACAGCAAGCCCTCTTCTTCTTTTTCATGAAAACGGACATCACCCTTTTCATATTTATAAGTAAAATTGTTCGTATATGATAAATTAGTTTCAGTGTGAAACTTGGTTGTGTGAAATTATTAGTCTTTAGAATATCCATGTGAGATCCCAACATTCTATATAACAAAACAATCTATCTGCTGTAAAGCTAATGCTAGTTAATCGTAACCAAAATGAAACATAGAAATAAGAGAAATCGATACGATACAAATTTATATTTAAGGACACAAAAGGGGGAAATTTTTTGAAGCTTGACCTAGATAAATAAGAGTAACTGATATGATAGAAATTTAGGGGAAAATTTCTTGAAGCTAATGATGATTGAGTTTCACCAATCTGATTTATCAGAAGTTTCAATAACAAAAAAAATAGATGAAGAATGATCACAAAAAATTGTAAAAGATCTTTAAAGATTACGAAACAATAACAAAAATGCAAAATATTGTACTTTTTACTTTTCTGTTAAAAGAAATCACCCAACATACATCACACATTTTTGATAGACACTCCTCAGTATACTGTTACCCTGGTGTAATTTTCATTCTCTTTTGACATACCTTTCCTTTTTCTTCACTGTAAGAAAACACACAGGATTCATATTTGTTCTATAGTTGAGTTTTCCTGTCATATTAAAAAAACAAGTCTAAGATATGATTTGATAAAGTAGAAGGAGCTTATCAATGGTTTGCTTAACTATTGGAAACACATAAACTCAGATGGGGAAGGCAATTGTTTTTTATCATGACCAGTTCAAATCAATCATTACTAAAAGAGCTTCAGACTTGGCTTATTCACTCACATTAATAGTTAGCAACAAGAATATCCAAAAATCTAAACCAAGAAACCCATTACAAGCCCACAGAAAATCATTTCTATGAGAATCTAAAGAACTGCAAGTGTGCAGGGCTGTAAACATGGGTTCCCATCATTATTAAAAAAAATGAAAACCAATGAACAGGAGGAGGTTTCATACACAGTGATATGACACTTCCTCATACATATTAGATATTATGGACAGGCCATTGTCAGGAAATAAAAAAAATAATGATACATGGAGGAACATGATGTTTCATCCACAGAAGGGTGACACTGGCCTGGCCTCATACATTTGCTTATTGATGTGAGATATAGCATAAGGCCAGTGTCATCTCTTCTGCGGAAGAAACACAGCAAGCCCTCTTCTTCTTTTTCATGAAAACGGACATCACCCTTTTAATATTTATAAGTAAAATTGTTCGTATATGATAAAGTAGTTTCAGTGTGAAACTTGGTAGTGTGAAACTTGGTTGTGTGAAATTATTAGTCTTTTGAATATCCATGTGAGATCCCAAAATTCTATATAACAAAACAATCGATTCGTTGTATAGTCAATGCGTGAAGTTAATCAAGAACTGTAAAATGAAACATATGAAATAAGAGAATCGATATGATACAAATTTATCTACATATACAAAAAGGGGGGAGAATTTGAAGCGAATTTAGATAAGTAAGAGAATTGATATGATAGAAATTTAGGGAAATTTTTTGAAGCTAATGATGATTGAGTTTCACCAATCTGATTTATCAGAAGTTTCAATAACAAAAAAAATAGAGGGACAGAGCGCCCACTGCTCAGAATGTACAGAGACAGCACCATCGTGTTCAACGCCTTGCTCCAGAGGACCTTCAATGGGAATAGTATTATAGGTTAATTTCCTGTGTTTCTTATACAAACTGTTGTCATTGAGCATAGCTTAGAGCACAAACATCAATGTTGAACTCAATTTTCATCCCAAGCGTTAAGATTTAACTGCACCAGCAGCTGTGTGTAGACCATGCAATAATAAGCTAGCTATCAACTGCATGAGAACTTCATACAATATAGTTTGAAACTGGGTGAATAAATTCATATAGTAACCTCAAGCCAAACAACTTAAATATAGATTACAATTAAGAAGCCTAGAAAATAATTTTGGATACCATCAGCTGTGATACCACAACAAAGCTAGTGGTGGATAGAGAGAATCGGATTGGTTCTTAGAGCTTCAAAAGTCTTACAAAGCAACTGCACTTAATTCTCGACGGATCGGGCTCCACCTGGATTTAGTTTGCCTAAAGTATGTACTGTTTTGTATTGGGATCTTCAAAGTTATTTAAGATATTGTGTAAGAAAAAACTTTGACTGTTTGTGGTTGGCCCTTCCCATTACAGGGTAATTGCAGGGTCAAGAAAGAAGCCTGTCAAAGGATTCGAATCAGGGATCCAATAGCTGAACATGGGACCTCATTCTAAGTTTACACTTTTCAACGAGAAATATTTAATAGCCTCACTATGACAAATGCATAGCATAGATAAAAGTATCTGGAATGCTTCAATTCATACAACCCCATCATATAGTTGACTGATGCAAACTGAGCAATCATGCATCCCAAAACCTTCAAACAATTTCCCTTAACAACCTATACACCTCATCGAGCAGGCAGCCATATTCCTGCATTTCAGCAAAGAATTTGAAAGATAACATACACTCTAATTTGTCAATGCTAAATGGCCTTTCTCCAAGTTGAAATCACATTATTATTTTTTTCTAAAAATAAAATAAATAAAACCAGACATACCTTTCATTGCCTTGGCTCAGCTGGCTTATTTTGGATTTGCCAAAACTCATGGAGATGAAGAATGATCACAAAAAATTGTAAAAGATCATTAAAAATTACAAAACAATAACAAAAATGCAAAATATTGTACTTTTTACTTTTCTGTTAAAAGAAATCACCCAACACACATCACACATTTTTGATAGACACTCCTCAGTATACTGTTACCCTGGTGCAATTTTCATTCTCTTTTGACATACCTTCTAAGTTTACACTTTTCAACGAGAATACTTCATGGGAAGGACAAATTTAAAGGTATTTTAGTGTGGACCAAAGAAACATGAGTTTGTTTGTTAGGGTTTAGGTCTCACGTAAATGAAGTCGTATGTCGCATATTTTATATTTTCAATATAAAAGTTTATAAATTTGAGTTCTATTCTAGAATGATATATTTTGACATAAACAACTTTTCATAGACTATTGAGTGAGTTAGCCTCTTTTATACTTTGAACTCTTGCTTCAACCTGACTTTTAAATTAATTTTCTTGGTATATTTAAAGTCATTGTCACGAAAATGTTCATCCCCACAACAAGAAATTCGATTGAATTGTGGACATCTTGAAATCATATCAAATAAAAGGCGAAACAAAGGCTTTAGATTCAGAGTCCAATTCTCTGAATGTACTCAGCTTTATTATTAATCAATAGTTTGAAAGGTTAACTGCTTTGAGTGGAGGCGTGAGAATGTTTTGGCTCCTTGATGTTGTTATGCTCATAAAATGCATTTTTACAATATGCGAACATCTGATATTAGGACTGAGAAGTGACTCTTTTCAACTCGCGTGTATATTCATCGCTAGTAATGCGCAATTGAATACGAAGGTCTGTCAGCAAACAATGATATTCCAAGCTTAAGGAACTTGGATTATGATCATAAAAGGCTTTTAACACAGAATGATATACTTGTAACTCCATCTCATGTGTTTTTATCCTTTGCTCCATGGCTTTCGCTGAATCTCCACGTTTAAACCTTTTGACACTATCGCATTTTCCATTTTGAATGCCACTGAATGTTCCATCTCTTCTGTCATCATGGACACACAGTCTTTTGATTCTTTTCGAAGGACATGTAGGAGAATTCCCTCTCAGAGACAGGGCTTCAACATTCTTTAATCCATTTTGAATTCCATTTAATGTTCTATCTCTTGTGTCATGAGGCGCCTTGCTCCAGAGGGAAGAACATCCCCTGCATATCATCGCTACTCCAATTTTTTGGTGAAGGGCGCCTCATCGGTATGATTAATGCCGTTGTGTTGCTGGATCACCAATAATGATGCACCCATTGGAACCGCGAAGGAGACGAGCAGATCCCCTCAATATACTGTTACCCTGGTGCAATTTTCATTCTCTTTTGACATACCTTTCCTTTTTCTTCACTGTAAGAAAACACACATGATTCATATTTGTTCTATAGTTGAGTTTTCCTGTCATAAGATATGATTTGATAAAGTAGAAGGAGCTTATCAATGGTTTGCTTAACTATTGGAAACACATAAACTCAGATGGGGAAGGCAATTGTTTTTTATCATGACCAATTCAAATCAATCATTACTAAAAGAGCTTCAGACTTGGCTTATTCACTCACATTAATAGTTAGCAACAAGAATATCCAAAAATCTAAACCAAGAAACCCATTACAAGCCAACAGAAAATCATTTCTATGAGAATCTAAAGAACTGCAAGTGTGCAAGGCTGTAAACATGGGTTCCCATCATTATTAAAAAAAATGAAAACCAATGAATAGGAGGAGGTTTCATACACAGAGATATGACACTTCCTCATACATATTAGATATTATGGACATGCCATTGTCAGGAAATAAAAAAATAATAATGATACATGGAGGAACATGATGTTTCATCCACAGAAGGGTGACACTGGCCTGGCCTCATACATTTGCTTATTGATGTGAGATATAGCATAAGGCCAGTGTCATCTCTTCTGCGGAAGAAACACAGCAAGCCCTCTTCTTCTTTTTCATGAAAACAGACATCACCCTTTTCATATTTATAAGTAAAATTGTTCGTATATGATAAAGTAGTTTCAGTGTGAAACTTGGTTGTGTGAAATTATTAGTCTTTTGAATATCCATGCGAGATCCCAACATTCTATATAACAAAACAATCGATTCGTTGTAAAGTCAATGCGTGAAGTTAATCAGTAACCAAAAATGAAACATATGAAATAAGAGAACTGATATGATACAAATTTATCTACAGATACAAAAAGGGGGAATTTTTTTGAAGCTAATTTAGATAAATAAGAGAATTGATATGATAGAAATTTAGGGAAAATTGTTGAAGCTAATGATGATTGAGTTTCACCAATCTGATTTATCAGAAGTTTCAATAACAAAAAAAATAGATGAAGAATGATCACAAAAAATTGTAAAAGATCTTTAAAGATTACGAAACAATAACAAAAATGCAAAATATTGTACTTTTTACTTTTCTGTTAAAAGAAATCACCCAACATACATCACACATTTTTGATAGACACTCCTCAGTATACTGTTACCCTGGTGTAATTTTCATTCTCTTTTGACATACCTTTCCTTTTTCTTCACTGTAAGAAAACACACAGGATTCATATTTGTTCTATAGTTGAGTTTTCCTGTCATATTAAAAAAACAAGTCTAAGATATGATTTGATAAAGTAGAAGGAGCTTATCAATGGTTTGCTTAACTATTGGAAACACATAAACTCAGATGGGGAAGGCAATTGTTTTTTATCATGACCAATTCAAATCAATCGTTACTAAAAGAGCTTCAGACTTGGCTTATTCACTCACATTAATAGTTAGCAACAAGAATATCCAAAAATCTAAACCAAGAAACCCATTACAAGCCCACAGAAAATCATTTTTATGAGAATCTAAAGAACTGCAAGTGTGCAGGGCTGTAAACATGGGTTCCCATCATTATTAAAAAAAATGAAAACCAATGAACAGGAGGAGGTTTCATACACAGTGATATGACACTTCCTCATACATATTAGATATTATGGACAGGCCATTGTCAGGAAATAAAAAAAATAATGATACATGGAGGAACATGATGTTTCATCCACAGAAGGGTGACACTGGCCTGGCCTCATACATTTGCTTATTGATGTGAGATATAGCATAAGGCCAGTGTCATCTCTTATGCGGAAGAAACACAACAAGCCCTCTTCTTCTTTTTCATGAAAACGGACATCACCCTTTTCATATTTATAAGTAAAATTGTTCGTATATGATAAAGTAGTTTCAGTGTGAAACTTGGTTGTGTGAAATTATTAGTCTTTTGAATATCCATGTGAGATCCCAACATTCTATATAACAAAACAATCGATTCGTTGTAAATTCAATGCGTGAAGTTAATCAGTAACCAAAAATGAAACATATGAAATAAGAGAACTGATATGATACAAATTTATCTACATATACAAAAAGGGGGAAATTTTTTGAAGCTAATTTAGATAAATAAGAGAATTGATATGATAGAAATTTAGGGAAAATTTTTGAAGCTAATGATGATTGAGTTTCACCAATCTGATTTATCAGAAGTTTCAATAACAAAAAAAATAGAGGGACAGAGCGCCCACTGCTCAGAATGTACAGAGACAACACCATCGTGTTCAATGCCTTGCTCCAGAGGACCTTCAATGGGAATAGTATTATAGGTTAATTTCCTGTGTTCCTTATACAAACTGTTGTCATTGAGCATAGCTTAGAGCAAAAACATCAATGTTGAACTCAATTTTCATCCCAAGCGTTAAGATTTAACTACACCAACAGCTGTGTGTAGACCATGCAATAATAAGCTAGCTATTCTATCCTTTGTTTCCTCCACGAATTCCTTGGGTAATATGGCAGATTCACCATGAACTATATCTGGCCTCACAACCCACAGGAAATATTGGTTGCTGGAAGCCAATCCCCATGCAAATTCCAGGAGTTGTTGATTAGACAAAACTGTAATTCTTCCCAAACAAACGTACATGACAGAGCATGGATTCCGAGAATCCAACCATGTGAGACAACTATTTTCTTCCTTCCACCATGAGAGGATTCATCCTTATCTTTACAATGGAATGACTGAGAGAGCAGTAGAGGACCGATGGGATATACACGGAAGTTAACTCTGAGTGCCTCTAAGACTGGGCCTTCCAGTTCCTCGAATGTGTTAACTATTAGTGCAGCTGCTGATAATGTACCTTGGCCTTGAATTATAGAACCTTGAAGACTGGGATCCGAAATGTCTGTGACTAAGAGGAAGTTGGGAAGGTCCCTCAACCGCAGTGGGGGCATTCCCGGGATGCAAGTGATCCTCACTTCATCAAGATATTCGTCGGTGAGGCAGCTTTCATCTGTGAAACATGCAAACTATTGTATCATAATACTAAAGAAAATCCATAGATTGTTTAAAGATACGTGTGTATAGAAAATTTTGAAACTACAAAGACGTGAATCGTATAGAAGGATTTTACTTACTATGAAGGAGACAATGAGACAATTCCATATTGAATATAGTAAACGTGAGCTGAGAGTGTCGTGTGTATATTTTCACTTTCCGCATAATTTGCCTCTAAACTAAGTATAATATTTTTATGAAAGGATGGTTATAACATCAAATTGATGATGGTTAATATTATTTCATCTACAAACACAATCATATTAGCAAATGTGGTTGATATAAGCTTATTGGTCTAATTTTCACACACCAATTATTTATAAAAGGGGGAAAATGAAAAAATGAGATAATTTAGGTTGCATGCCTCAAGAGCTTTCGATACTTCCCCATTTCACTCCGCGGCTAGTACTACCATTCTCTCCATTTGTACAAATTAGATGAAGACTACATGGATTATTTAGAGGACCCTCACAAGGGCTAAATAATTTGGCAATATTCACCCCAACCCTTGCAACACCAGATAGGCCCTAGCATGTAGTTCAATAACACTGGTATTATCCTCGACTGCCACCTCACATCCTAGAAAATGGTTGGCTCAACTCCAAATACATCACTCCATCCAAAAAGTGACAAACTACTCCTTCCCCCTCCCACACTTGACTTGTTGGCCAGTGACATATGCTTCTCCTTGCTACCCGCTAGATGTTACTCACTGAGTATCCTGGTAGTTGCATAGTAGATCTCCTTCGTCAAACCTTATCTTTTTTTTTTGATCTTCTATTCATCTCTTGGTTTCATGTGTAGCCTTCTCACATCACACATTCTTAGTGGAGGTGATCAAAACCCTAGGTTCTTGATTCTCAAACCTACACTTATCCATGACCCACCAAGACAAAATAGAAAGTGCATTAAAATAAAGGTTGATGAGCCTTCCTTAGTTCTAGGAAAGGACGTGCAATTGAATGAGGTTCTGAATATGGAAAAGGAGGCATTGATTGGTAATATTTCATGTAGAAGAATGTTCAAGACTATTATGTAAAGGCTAATAGAGCATAATTTTTTATGGTGTTTCAGATATGCCCAAAAATGCTTGAGATTAGCAAAGGGTTGGAAGGCATTGCTAATAAATATAGAAGAGGAATGCACAAAGACTCTTGAAAGAAAGACAGTTTTTGGGATCTCAGTAACTTTATCTGAAACCTTTGACGATAGATTTTTATTCAAAATCAGGAAAGAAAACATTGATTTCCATCTAGGTTCAACTTCCAAGTCTACCCTGATCTTTTAGTCCAAGGACATATTCAAGGAATTTCAAAATACCCTAGGTTTTCTTCACAAAGAAAAATATTCTTCTTAGTAAATAAGTTATATTGGAATAATGTGGATTTGGTGTGATTGAACCTCACCAAAAGGCTTATGTATTGTATTTCCATCACTTTAGGGACATTGAATCACCAAAAAAATCTATATTAAGAGGGGTTCTTGTACAAGTTTGGTTGTTTCCATACCCACAACCATATGAGTATGGATTTTTCAATAGGGAAGTCAAGCAAGCGATGGATAAGAAAATATATAATGTATGTGGTTCCCCTCCTTCCTCGCCATAAGAATAAGGCCATTCCACTCTAATACAAGAAATTTCATCAATTGCAACCTAGACGAGGAAAATTTCACCGTTGTTGGAGCTATCCTTTGGATTGGTCATTCCCTTGCCAATCACTAGCACATAATTAAGGCTTCACTTTCTATCCTCCAAGGAGGGACAACCCTCCGAAGGTATGACATTAGCTTCCTAGGTAGCTTTATCTTTTTATTTTGATATATTTTCAAAGCCTTTAATTTCTTAGCATTCTTCTCCTCCTCTATGTGGATATTCCCCTACTAGACCCTATTACTCACTCCCCTATATAAAACTTACTTTCATCTGCTCACCCCCCTACCTCCCTTTCTTTTACTCAAAATAATTTTTAGGTAAACCACATGGAGGTCTAGGATCTTCCCTAGGGGTGAATAAAAAATCCTCATGTAGAGGAAGAAAATCCTTTCTATCTATTTCTTATAACCTAGCTCACTTAAACATAAAATCTAGTGAAATCTATTATTTGAGCTCTTAACGAGTCTGCCCCTACTCAAATTCTTAAATAAAGTTCCTCTCCCTCTATTGCAAGGGACTAAACCACCCCTCAAAAATTTGGCTATCAAATAGTTGGTGGACCTCGAGTCCCCTCAAATCTTGTTCTTATAGGAGTATATGGTGAAAGGAGTAAAGGCCATTTCAACTCTAAAATAAATTCACCCATTCTGTGATTTTCTTTCTTTGGATGTGACTCGGAGAATAGGGGCTATTATCTTTAGATGGAAAAATAGATGGGGTCATTTGATCATAACCTAGTCATTCATATTACATTTTCTCTAGAGTCTGGGAAAAATCCTTCCTCTGCATAAATGTGTGTGGCCCTTTTGCAGATCATCAATTTTATTGGTCAAACATTCACAGTCTCCCCCATAAGGTTTCTAAAAGGGTAATCATGGGAGGGGACTTAAATTTAACATTGGGAGATGTAGATATTTTAGGATCTTTTATGGAATTGAAACCATCACTAACTTATTTATAGATCTGATTGAGGATATAGGCTTTTCCGACATCCTTCCCACCTAGATTTTTCCCACATTCTCAAATAATAGGATTGGATATTAATAAAATTTCCAAATAATTCGACCATTTCATCATTACAAAGGCCCTCCTTAACTCTGGAATCACGTTTTTTCAAATATCCTAGTTGGTGGGATTTTGATCACTATCACGTTCTCTTAAATTTACATTTTCCCCCTCCAAGCCTCCAATTCCCTTCAAACATAATCCTTCTTGACTTGAAAAACCAACAGTTATTGGATCATTGAAATCCATATATATTCCCTTTTCCTCCTCTTCCCATATCCCCCCACCTCCACCTTACAATTCCACAAAATCCTAAAAACATTAAAATAACTGATTGTTAAGTGGGAAAAGGAAAAATAAGAAGACCAAAAGAAATCCCTATTTGACATTGAGACCCAGTTGAAACTCTTGAATGAGAGAAGTATTCCGGAGACAACCATGATGGGATAAAAGGAAGAGATAAAGGGATTGAAGGATAAGAGATAAATTGGTTCTAGACAATGAAAATGAATGGAGGATGAAGGTTAGATCCATATGACTACAAGAGAGGATGACAACACCAAGTACATTCACAAGATTCTGACCAAAGGAAATCCATTTACACTATTTCAGAGATTAAAAATCCATATGGATCCCTTGCAACCTCCTTCAAAGCTATATCAGGAAAAGGATGAAATAATTTCAAGGAAATTTTTCTACTCCTTAAAGAGCTACCATCCAACAAGTACCAATTGTGATTGACCTTTCTCAAATTCATAAACCAAGAAGGGAGCACCTACTTAATGGCCTTGGTCACAAAATAAGAGATAAGATTTTACATAGTTTCCAGAAGGGGAAAAATCCTATATTGGATGGAATCTCTACTAAATTGTACCTAGAAAGTTATGAGTTTATAGTAGATGACCTCTTGCCTATATTGGAATACTCAGGCACTTTAGGACAATTTCTTTTCCCCATTAATTCCTATTTTATTACCATTATGCCTAAATAGGACTCCCCTACATGCATTGACCTCTTCAATTTGATTTCCTTGTGCAAATCTATCTATAAGACCATTTCAATGCACATTGTTCTCTGCTTGAAGGACATCCTTTTTTATCACATATCTCTAGAACATTTGTATTCCTGCAAAATCGTAGGATTCATGATGCCATTGGCCTTACCCAAGAAGGATTTCATTCTACACACACTAGGAAAAAATATGTTCTTTATAAATTTGATCTCTAAAAATATTTTGATTAAGTATGTTGGATTTACCTAAGGCTCCTCCTAATTCATCTAGGTTTCTATTTTTTGTTTGTAACTTTAGTGATGAATTTCATTAACACAACCTATTTTCCATTGTTGATTAATGGAGCAATTTTCCATTTTTCCACATAGAAAGAGGTACTAAGTAGGGAATTGTCCACTTTCACCCCTTCTCCTTCTGCTTGTTGTAGAAGGATGAAGCAAAGTAATTATTAATGAAAAATCATGAGGATATCTTAATGAGATTGAAATCTCCCAATGTTTCAAAATCTCTTCTTTACTATTTGTAGAAGATATTTTGATTTTCTTTGGAGCTAACATATCCTACCTTTAGTCTCTAAAATACCTGCTCTAGTTACTTATTCGTTATTCATTAATGATATACGAATGAAGATAAACAATGCAACATATATTCCATCTTTGGTTAGAGGATCCTAGAAAGGGTGAAAGATTACGTGGAGGACTTTTCTCCAAAACTCTTAAATAGTTGGGAGTTGGATTAAAATATTTGGGTTTCAATCTAAAACCTTGTTAAATATCTCAAATTGGACTCCAGATGGCTTTTGGAAAGGAGAAAAAGAAGAATATTAATATGGGGAAATAAATTGGTTTTGTGTAAATCAGTTACAGAAGCCATCTAATTTCTGGGGCTTCATTAACCTAGATCCCTTTAGGCATTCTATAAAAGCTGAAACTAATTATAAAAATTTTCTTTAAGCAAGAAGAGAAGACAACAAGACTTTTGCTTTGACAGCTTGAAGTACATAGCCATCCTAAAATACTAATGTGGGTAGGGCTTAAAAATATAAATTGTTCTCAAATCTTACCAAGATGGGTAGGGCTTAAAATTATAAAGTTGTTCTCAAATCCTTAGCTTCAAAGGGTTGTGGAAAATCATATGGGGTGAGGACCTTTGGGCATATATATAGCCTAGAGAAAACATATCAGTTCCCTCTCCACTCAATTAGATTATATCCTCCCAAAAATTTACCAAAAATGACTATAAAATGGAAGGCAATCATAAAAAAAATCTCCATTAATCAATGATTTTCTCAATTGGAATGTGGGGAGCAACACAAAAGTTCTTATTGAAAAACCCTTTCATACTTTCTTATCCACACACTAAATAAAGAGAGATAGTATACTTTAAAATAAATAGTAATTTCCTCGGCCAATTTTGTCACAACATAAATAGATCTACACGAAAAACGCAACATACATTCGAGGATTAAAATTCTCAAATGTTACTATTTCAAATTCAGAATGTAATCTCATCTAGAAATTGAGTCCAAGTAGGATATGTGACACTTATCTCTGAAACCTAGGATGCCCAAGATGTTCTTTATCTCTGAGCCCTTCTTGACGCTGGAAGTTTCTGCGCATGGTACATATTCAGTGAGCATCACTTCTCATAGAGCCTCAGACTATGAAGAATCTATTCCACTTTTGACCTTTGGTGTGCCCATAAAAAATAGTTGCTTTGATCTTATATTTCATGATGCTGGCCATTATCTTATTAAATATATAAATATTATCTATATATGGTTTTAGCATATAAAAATAGGTATAACTTTATTAATATATCGTACAGTGATATAGAGTAAAAAGGAAAAATAAAAGTAAGTTATTGATGATAATGATGATGATGGTTAACTTTCACTGAGACCAATATTTGGTCTATTGGACCTAAAGAAAAGAGTTATTTAGTTTCATTTAAGATTTTATTCATATGCTCAAAAAGCTTGGAGAGAAGCCTCCCGAGCTCACTATAATTTTGACATCTTAAAAGGCTAAGAAGGTCAGTATTGCAGCAAATATTATGAAATTGAGCTCTAATATGGTTGTACGCAGGGCACTCTAAGAGGAAGTGATTTTCATCCTCGATGTTCATATTCTCACAGAGATGACAGATCCTTTCCATCCATGGTGTTTTAGGAACTGTACAATGGCATGTTTCACTATGGAGCTCATGGGAGTTTGTTCTAATATTGGCTATATTAATTTTCTTCTTTGAGCTAGTTAAAACAGAGAGATACTTTTGATCTTCTAGGGTTGGGTTGATGACCTCCTTAAAATATCTTAATTTTCTTTTAGCTACTAGATCTTTCTCACACCACATTTTTTCTTTGAACTTAGAAGTAACAATTTTTTTTGATGTTATTAATGTTTACAATGCAACATTCTCATCCTCCCAATGGTTTAACGAGGCCCTGGTGTCTTTATACCAACCTCGTTTAAGCCTTAGGTGGTTTTGGCTGGAATTTAAAGCTAGCTTAGGAAGTCTATGGTCTCCTATGTTATTGAGCTTGTGCTTATACAACAAAAGCCTAGTCATAGCTACGCTCTCGATAGGGAAAAGACCCACTTCTAGAAGGAGAATAGGATAGGGTGTATTGCTTTTAATTTTAAGGTTATACGCTATAAAACGCTTCTGGATTTGCTCAATCTTTCTTCAAGATTCTCTAGAGATGTTGCAACCCAAAACCTCACATCCATATAAGATAACAGGAGTGACTAAAGTTTCAAAGAGGAACTTCTTTTTATCCCACATTATGAGGTTTATCGTTTTACAATTATTTTCAAGACCAAAATAAGCTTTCCACCCCCCATTAATCATTTTCTGAATGCTATAGTTCCAATTGAGCTTGTGATGAATATCAATTCCTAGGTACTTATAAGAAGACACTTCCTCCAAGTTACTATTGTCATACATAAAATTAGCGTAAGTGTCCTTCTTGGATTTGATAATCATAACTTTTGTTTTGTCAGTGTTAACAGACTACACATGGTAGAGCAGAAATCCTTAAGATGTCTAAGCTGCTTATCAAGATCAGATGGGCACCTTGCGAGAGGAACAATATCGTCAGCATAGAGAATAAGGATGATGACTATCCCAGCTAAGATCGTGCCAGCACATCCTGCTTCCTCTAAAAAACCTTCTAGCTTGTCGATATAAATGCCAAATATGGTAGGGGAGAGGGGGCAACCTTGTTTAACTCCGATATTACACTTAATATCTTTCGACCACCCCTCGTTACTCTTTAACTTGGCAATTACATTCTAGTCTAATCTTATAGCAACCACTCTTAGCTCGAAAGGAACATTTAGCTCTTCTAATCTATTCCATAGGTTGTTTCTAGGAACCGTATAGAAAGCCTTTCTAAAATCCACAAAACAACACAAAATATTAAAAAGGCTAAAAATATATAATTAAAAATATATATGTTTTTAATTTCATTGATTTTATAAAAAATGAATATTAATATATTGAAAATAAATTTTAATATTTATAAATTCATTTTAAAATAGTATAACATAAAAAAAAAAAAGAGAGTCTATTACTTTTCCAATATTAAAAGTAATTAAAAATTAAACTCACTTCTTATTAGATTATTAAAAAAAAAGAAAATTACCTCTTATTAAATAATATTAAAAATAATTAAAAATTAAACTCACTTATAAAATTATTTAAAAAAAACTAAGTATTATTAGTCTTAGATTCGTATTGAATCAATCTAGTGTTAAATTTATATTCAATCAATCTCGTTTTTAGAGCTTAATTCCATTATGGATTCTTGAAATATTCTGGAATTTGATAATTCAAGTAGCTATCTACTAGAATATTTTAGAAATCTGCAATTATCTCGGTAATCTTTAAAAAAATTATCTTAAAACTTTTCTGACCAAAAAAATAAAATGCCACAGTAAATACGGAAAAGATTAAAAGCTATTTCCTTTCCAAACTACACCAAATTGACATATTTCATTTTCAGAAAAAAATAAAATGCCACAGTAAATACGGAAAAGGTCAAAAGCTATTTCCTTTCCAAACTACACCAAATTGACATATTTCATTTTAAGAAAACTGAACAAACGCTGATACGGTAAAAATTGCAGTGAATTTCCAGCTAATGTTGAATTCTCCAACCTTTCACTTATTTATATATGTTCCACCATTAACACATGTAATATATTCACAGCACAAACAAGACTTCAAGTAATTAGATCGATCACCACCCCGTTCGTTGGTTGCAGATGCACCTTGTAGCTTATGTGTGGATGTAATTATTAAAAGGAAAAGATTACAACTTATAATTACTACAACAATCAACCAAGATGTAATATTTGTACTTACCTTTGAGAGGAAGATATCCTTTATCGATGAGCAAAGGGATGGAAAAAAAGGCCGTGAAACCGGAGGCACTGGTCGGCCAGAAAGCAACTCTGGGAACACCATATTCGTCCGCAACAACCTGCGTCTGCGATAAAAGTCCATCAGACACAATAAAGGTCAGTGGAGGAACGTTGGGATGGTGACGTCGGAGTTTCTCGATCAACTTCCGTAATTGAATATGGGCGTGAATCTCCATGGAATCGAAGAGCTCCATAAGATTTTGATTTTGACTACACAATCCGTGTTGTGGGGGCAACCCGTCCGGCACAGTCTCGAATCTGATTTTGCTAGTATTCATGGAATGAAATGCCCCAGACTCAGAAAGGCGCCTTTCGACAAATTCGGTAGTGACAAAAGTGATATAGAAGCCGCGGGTGGATAAAACATTTGCCAAGTTCATGAAGGGCTTTATGTGGCCCTGCAGCGGAAATGGAAATAATAGGGCATGGAGGGCAACTGATTCCGAGGGCAAAAAATTAGGCGTGAAAATCGGAGGACTCGGAAAATCATAATTGGTATATTATAATGGGAGTACTGGGAAAACGACAATAGATATACTACAACACAATTCATATTTTATGAACACATTTTTAATTTATATATTATAAACACATTTTTAAATTTGAGAAGATAAATATATGAATGTATAAATTTAAAATAGAGAAATTATCTAATTTTTAATAATATATTAATGTAGGAATCTAGTTAACTAAAAAAAATCTCGATTCAACAAATTTTTAGAGAATAAAAAGTGATGAAATCATCCAAACAAGTTGATACGAATTTTATTTATTTATACCATACATACTTAAATTATATCAATTTATATATTTATAAACAATTATAATAAAGGTATTATATTAAATATATGTAAATTAGAAAAATGTGTTTCTTAATTTTATTTATTTATGTCATATATACTTAATTATATAAATTTATAAATAATTATAATAGAAGTATAATATTTCTATAAAATTTAAACATTTAAAAGAAAAGAAACATGTGAAATTAAAAAATATTTTCATTTACAAACAATTATAATAAAAAATGTAATATTTTTATAAAAATTAAATATATATAAAATATATATTTTTAAATGTTATTGACTATTTTTTAATCAATATATTTTAATTTTTTATTTATATTATATAAGTTTACATATAGTTATAGTTATCATTATAATCAAAGTGTAATATCTCAATAAAATATAAAAAATATAAAAATTAAATATATTATCCTTTGTGTTTTTATATATTATATTTAATCACCTATGTATTAATTAATTAATAATTAGATTTGGAACATAACAAATTCTATTACAGTATACATATTTATCAATTCAAAATTTATTAATCAATATTTTTAATATATATATATATATATATATATATATATATTATATTACTCTAATAAATAATTAACAAACTCATTAATGGCTAGGTTTTCAAGAGTTAGTTTTCTGTGGTTAATATCGAGCAATGATGTATCCACACTATTTATTATATAAGATCAGTTGACTTTTTCATGTTGATGAACCCCATCAGTTGGCTAGAAACATCCACCAAATCTTAATGATGTGATTACTTTTCAAAAGGACATTTATCTAGATCACAAAAGTCTCAGATCTAACATTATTATCTTGCACGGAAGAAATATGACTGATAAGGCTCAATACATCATTAATTCCAGTATTTACTGGTATTTCTCCTCCTTTAAACTACTCCAAAAATAAATCTATTTTTCTTAAAACTAGTTTAGCTTTGATCAGATCAGAAATCGGTGAATTAAGAAGGTATCTTGATTACAACTAAGGTGCGTCGTATGGAGGAATGCTCCGAGGAAAAACACGCGGCCAACTGTCCAACTGTATCGGAAGACTGTCCACTCGGCTTCCGGTTCTCGTTCTCGTTCCATCCTTGGATGCATAGATTCTGGCGGTATGAACGCTGACCCCTCGTGTTCGGTCCTTCCTTCTTCCCTTAACTACATTAGCCCCACTATGCGGTCTTGCCACAACACCGGTTTCCTTCCAACGGTCACTACTGGTAGTTGCTCCGTAGATAAGATTGGCGGTTGATGTAAGGTTTTAGATTTGGTTAGTTCAGATCTAAAACCGTCTCATATTCTTAATAATAACCCTAATAATGACGATAACAATATTAATAATAACTTAATCATAAATATGAACGATAATTTTTATAATATTAATAGCAAGAAGAACATTAATAAAATGGATTATACATCCACTAACAAAATCAATGATTTAATTGGTATGAACAACATTGGTAATAATAATATTAATAATTCTATTAATAACAATATTTTGATTAACCTTAACCACTATAGTAAAAAGAATATTAATGATTCTATTCATAATAATACTATTAACAGCCTTGGTATTAGTAATAATAATAATAATACTATTAATAATTATAATATTAGCAACTCTAATAATAAAAAATTCTCCTTTATAAAAAATGTCATTAATTTTTCTAGCTTGAATTTTGACCCCTATGTTTTTAGTGTCCTTAATAAAGGGTTTAATTTCGCCCTGGCCCAGAAGAAGATTCCTACTGATGAAATTATTTGTAGCATTGAATATGGTGTTAAGGATCTCTCTGATAATGTTAAGGAGACTAATAGCCAAGATTTCTCCATTATTCTCACAAAGAATAAGCCTCCTCAAAGAAACTTGAGCAAGCTTGAGGTTCTTGCCCTAAAATCCCTTAAAGACAACCCCAACATTTTCATCCTCAAGGCTGATAAAGGTGGTGCCATAGTCATTATGGATAAATCTGACTTTGTCAGAAAAATGATAGACCATATTTCCAATAGTGGGAGTTACGTTAAGCTTAATAAGAATCCCCTTAAGTCTATTTCTAAGGAAACTTCCAAGGCCATTAAATTGGATCCCTCCCTTAATCCTCTCTCTCGAAAGCTTATTGAGAGCAATCCCCTCACCCCTAGGATTTATGGCCTCCCAAAGATTCATAACTCAGGGGCCCCATCAAGACCCATCGTTAACACAATAAGTGGTCCCTCTTATCATCTTGCTAAATTCTTAGCCCAAAAGCTTAAACCCCTTGTGCATCTTAGTGAATCCTATGTTAAGGACTCGGCCTCCTTCCTTAAAGAATGGATGGACATAATATTGGAGCATAGGGAAATATTACTCAGCTATGACGTTGTTTCATTATTCACCAAAATCTCCATCAATTAAGCCATTTATGTCGTTAACAAGGTCTTTGACTAAGACACTTCTAATTTAGTTGGCCTTTGCCTCACCTCGACCTTCTTCAATTTTCAAGGTGAGTCGTATGAGAAGACTTGCGGTGTTGCTATGGGATCCCCTCTCTTCCCTATAGTCGCTAACTTAATTATGGAAGATTTTGAATCAAAGGCCTTGGCCTCAGCTCAATTTCGCCCTAGGAAGTGGAAGATATTCATGGATGATACTTTTTTCATTTGGCCCCATGGTCAGGAGAAGTTAGATCTATTTCTTGGACACCTGAATTCCCTCTCGAACTCCATAAAATTCACCATGGAAGTGGATATATATGGCTATCTTCCTTTCGTAGATATCCTTCTCTCTAGATTGAGTGATGGTTCCATTTCTCACCAGGATTTTCGCAAGAACACTCACACATAATAGTATCTTCATGTTGGTTCTCATCATTTCCCTGCTCAGAAATTTGGTGTTCTTTGCACTCTTGCTACCCGTGCTCTTAAATCTCCGACGAAAAGTAGTTGGAATTAGAGAAATCCCATCTTCTATATGTCCTAGAAAATAATGGGTATAGTATATCTAAGGGTCTTAGAGCCTTTCAAAAGGCCTATAAAGGATTAGATGGAAAATATACTCGGGTTGATCCTATTTCCAAGGTTCATCTCCCATTTATCCAAGGGACCACGGACAAAATTTTGTATGTCCTCAGAAAGAATAAAGTCTCCTCTTCATTCAAACCCCTATATACTATTAAAAATTCTCTTGGATCTGTAAGGACCCTATCAACCCAAAGGACATGAAGGGTGTTCTCATGGTTCCTTGCTCCTATGGCATGACCTACATTGGTAAAAAGGGCAGATCCATTAGACAGAGAATCCAGGAGCATGCTGTAGATGTCAGGCATAACCGATCTCACACATCAACTCTTGTGGGACATGCACAAAAATCATGTCACCATTTGTGTATTGAAGACTCCAAAGTCATTGCTAAGGTCGACCACTTCCATCACATGAAGCTTAGGGAATCCATTGAGATTGAGCATCATACTAAGAGTCTCAATAGGGATGATGGTTGGAAGTTGAGTAAGAGCGGGACTCCAGCTCTCTCTAACTAATTTTTCCCCTTGTGTTAGGTTTTCTTTTGCTTATAGTCTTTGTTTGACATTTTTAGGATTTTATTTCCGTTCCTTTTTTCCTTTTTATCCCTCGTCTTAGTTATTTCCTTTTATGTCTTTTATATTTCCCTTGATATTATTTTTATAATATCCTTTGTGTTTTTATATAATATATTTAATCACCTATGTATTAATTAATTAGCGATTAGGTTTCTAACATAACAAATTCTATCATAGTATATATATTTGTCAATTTAAAATTTATTAATCAATATTTTTAATTATATATATATATATATATATATATATATATATATATATATATATATATATATATATATATAGTATTACTCCCTAATCACTAATTAACTAATTCATTAACGTCTAGTTTTTAAATGGCTAGTTTTATGTGGCTAATACTAGGCAATGATACCTCCACACTATTTATTCGATAAGATCAGTTGGCTTTTTCACCTTGTGCTGAGGATGAACCATGAGTTGGTTCAAAATGTCAACCAAATCCTAATGATGTGATTAATCCGAAAAGACACTTATCTACTTTATGGATCACAAAAGTCTCAGATCTAACAAAATATAAAAATTAAATATACAAAAGAAACATGTTAATTTTTTATTTATATTATACACATTTAAATTATATAAATTTATTACACCGATAGGCGTATCCCCCTGTCGGAAATCGCTTCATTAGTGATTATGCTAATTAATCTTTTTCATTTGGTGGTCTAGATTGAAAGATGCTAGTATATTCTTCTCGTCGCCACTTAATCAATGAATGAAATCAAAAGAGATAAACTCCTTGCATGTCTAAATCAAGTGTTTAAACCCTACTTAAATTAATTTTTTACCAAATGATCATTAAAAATTTACTGTTCCTCTTATTTATCTCCACGTATGAGAGTATGAGGGATTAGAGCGAAATAAGGACATGTTTCAGGTGAGAAAGTTCTATCGTCGAAGCCGCATGGCATGTGGTTAGCTTAACATTTCAAGTTTAATCATGGGATTTGTATGGAGGCAGCCATCTCTGCAAACAACAAGAAATATCGATGTCCATCCATCTTCCAGCGGGAGTAGCGTGCCACATGCAACAAATTCTTTAATGGCCATTATCTTCACCCAGTGCGATGCGCAACGAAATTTGCAGAGCTATCGCTCAAGCAGGAACTGTTACGGGAAGGTGAACTAGAGCGTTGCCCAAATGTTTCAACAGAGTGGTTCCATGGAGTTGATCCACCTATCTGTTGTGATGGTTTGCATCGTAACGCTCAATTTCTTTTAGAGCATAAGGCCACCTGGTTTAGAGCAGCCGATGCATTTGGACACAGAGAACTGGGACAGTGGCTGGTTGGATCGAAGTAAGAAATCCTTCTGAGAAGCTTCACGGCTGTAGAACACACGCTCTGGACGGTAAGTTTTCGATTACACATGCACTATTTTTTATTTAGGAAGACTGTAGTTTATTCACTGTGTATTGAAATACACATGCACTGCTTTTTTGCAATGTTGGACAGTCAAGCTTCAAGTCAAAGCTCTCTTATGTTCATTCTTGCGTCGTTGTTTTCATTAGCATTTGGTTTCATTTCGAATGTAGCGAGCATTTTGGACGCAGAGAACTTCACGGCTGTAGAACGCACGCTATGGATGGTAAGCTTTTGAATACACATGCGTTGTTTTTTATTCACGCAGACTGTAGTTTATTTAGTGTGTATGATTTCTTTTCAAATGTAGTGAGCATTTTGGACGCAGAGAACCGGGACTGTGGTTGGTTGGATTGAAGTAAGAAATCCTTCTGAGAAGCTTCACGGATGTAAAACGCACACTCTGGATGGTAAGCTTTCAAATACACATGCGTTGTTTTTTACGTCGTTGTTTTCATTAACGTTTTGTTTCATTTCGAATGTAGCGAGAATTTTGTTATGTTATCTTTTATTCACGTAGACTGTAGTTTATTCAGTGTGTATGGTTTCTTTTCTAATGTAGCGAGCATTTTGGACGCAGAGAACCAGGATTTTGGTTGGTTGGATCGAAGTAAGAAATCCTTCTGAGAAGCTTCACGGCTGTAAAACACACGCTCTGGATGGTAAGCTTTCGAATACACATGCGTTGTTTTTTACGTCGTTGTTTTCATTAGCTTTTGGTTTCATTTCGAATGTAGCATGCATTTTTTTATGTTATCTCTATAACCATATTGCTAGCTTGTTTGATGATGCACTCTGACCCAGGTATTTACCGCCTGTTCATAAATAAACTAACTATTGCGCAGTCATTTATCTCACTTTCATTGTGTTAGTGCATTTGTTTTTAACATATGAAAGTCGCTCTGTCCAAAGTCACAATGACTGACATTTAATTATTCATTTTATTTTACATAAATATATATGTAATTTCATATATTATTTAAATTTCCCTGATAATTTCGTATATTATTTAAATTGGCATCATAATTTAATTTCATAGATTCATTAATGATATTCATGTATCTGTTCCTTTAAAATGAATACCGAAGATAAGTTTGATATGGTATAACAGATTTTAAACCTTGTCTTTAGATTTGGTTAATGTAGATGGTTTGAATTGGTCATGGATGGTTTTATTTTGCGATATGCACAGATAATATTGAAATTTGAGACACACATAATTAATAATATCGTCTATTCATGTTGTAGTTAATAATAAATTTAAATGGAAAAAATCAAAACATATAATAATTAAACTGTAAATGATAAGAGCCTCTCAGGCCCACCTAATATTTGCACACATGCAAATATGATAAACATATGTCAACAAAGTCAAAACCTCATTCATTTTATTTAACATAAATATATATGTAATTTCATATATTATTTTAATTGGCATCATAATTTAATTTCATAGATTCATTATTGATATTCACGTATCTGTTCCTTTAAAATGAATACCGAAGACAAATTTCATTTTATTTTACATAAATATATATGTAATTTCATATAATGGAAAAAATCAAAACATATAATAATTAAACTGTAAATGATAAGAGCCTCTCGGGCCCACCTAATATTTGCGCACATGCAAATATGATAAACGTATGTCAACAAAGTCAAAACCTCATTCATTTTATTTAACATAAATATATATGTAATTTCATATATTATTTTAATTGGCATCATAATTTAATTTCATAGATTCATTATTGATATTCACGTATTTGTTCCTTTAAAATGAATACCGAAGATAACTTTCATTTTATTTTACATAAATATATATGTAATTTCATATATTATTTTAATTGGCATCATAATTTAATTTCATAGATTCATTATTTATATTCACATATCTGTTCCTTTAAAATGAATACCGAAGATAACTTTGATATCGTATAATAGATTGTAAACCTTGCCTTGTGAATATTGGTCCCTTACTCCGCTAGGTCAAATTAATGCAGATAGTGAAAATATTGGTGGTATATATGTTTAATTAAAATATATGATTAATATTTCTTAAGCCACAAATCTTGTTTTGATTTTTGGCTTAAGAAATATAGACATTAATACAGACATAAGAAAAATACGTATTAAGATTAATAGTAAATTTGTGAGTTCTTTTTAACTACTGTAATAATGTTCTTGTGGGTCATATCATTTTATACATTATGTATGTGTGCATGTTACTATATTTGTAGATGGAAAATTTCTTTTCTATATTTCTTATTCTATTCACCATTAATTGAAAGTTGTTTTGTTGATATCACGTCTGTTTTCTTTTATGTTAGGTGATTTCCTTGTTTTATCATGGATCCAGCTATTTGGAGTTATATTCCATTTGAAATTCTTGAAATTGTCTTCCTTTGGCTCCCTTTATCAATTGTGATAAAGTTTAGCACTGTTTGTCAAAAATGGAAGACTGTTTTGCAAAATCCTTGTTTCTTATTGCATTGCAAGCATATCTGTACAAATGAGTTTGGATTTATGGTTCCTTTTGTCAATGATGAAGAAAATTATTTTGCTGCTGAATACCTTAATCAAAATGGGCGTATCTCTCGTTTTCATTTGCGATTCATAGATTCAAGATACAAGGTGGAGTCTACTATTGGACCAATGGTGGTTTTATTGTTACCAACAGAATTCTCCCATTCATGAAACTATTTTGTGATGAATCCATTTACAAAGGCCTTAAAAAACATTGGGCGAATACAAGTTGGAGACTAGGGATTCTTTTCGTTATTGGAGAATGCGAGCAGCAAAAAATATGACTGGGTTGTTCTAAAACATATCTATGATAGAATTCAGTCTAAATTTTATGTTTGCAGTAGTCTTGATAGGGTTTGACGAAGGGCTGATCTTCCATTTGGTGGCACTTCACCCCCTCAAAATGGAGTGTTTTATAGAAGTAAATTGTTTTGGCTCTATCTCGACACAGAGTATGAAGATTATCCTCGATATGCGTATACAATCTACTGGTTCGATGTAATAAAAAATATTTGGGGATTTTCATTTGTTCCAATCACTGACATTCGGTGTATGTCATTGGAAGTGTGCAAGAATCAGTTGATATGTCTTGTCAATGATGGCTCCACTTCTGTATGGTCAATTGAAGAAATAGATAATTTTCAATTTGGTCACCCGTGTATTAAACGAAGAACTGATTACTTTGAGGATGATTGGGACTTTAGATGGAAGTTGTTGGAATAAATTTCTATAGATATAAATATGAAATGTCCTGGTTATCTTCCTTTTCGAATAGTCCAAGGTGTGGTTCTTATGTGCAAATGTAGTGAAGTTCCTTTCCTATTATATGACATGATGGCTGGCCTTTTCTTCCTAATAGATATTGATAATTCAACTAATCAAGAAATGAATGGATTTTTGTATCCAACGTTGCAGGATTGCAGTGATTTGATGGAGTCTGGAAATGTTTTTTCAATTTCTCCGCATATGGATTCTATAAATGAGATTCCACCATTGGATGTGGACATGGAGTCTTAGGCTATTAGCCATTTTGTATTCTCTCTGTCATCGTGGAAAATATTTCCTTTTTTTTTTATTTTTCATACTTTTGGGTATGTATGCTAAGACTATGGATATTTATATGGCTCCATTATGAGGGGGTGTCTTCTATCTATGTATGTAGCGGATGCTGGATATTGAATTCCATTGCAATTTGCTCGAAAATATTTATTTTTTTTTGTCCCGTTTAGTCCTCTTAATTGCATTTGAATGTGTTTGGATGTTATCCATTTATCTTTGTTTCTATAATTGTAATTACTGTGACTTATTATATACATGGTGTTTCCATCAGTTTTTTCTCATTGATTCTCAAACAATGTTATATCTTTAGGTTTTTTTTATGGTATATAGTTCCAAATATTTAGATATATTTCAAATTCATATAATTATTTAGAATTTTGTTCCATTTATATGGGTTTCCCATTACAGTTATAATATGATACATGAAATTTAATCCTTTTTTGTTTTTTCCCTTTGAAAAAATCCAATTTTCTTCTTAGCCATTTGGTTGGAAAAATAACGTAAACGATTTTAATTTGTTTTGTGGGTGGAAAAAAAATGTGTTCCTTTTTCATCCTTTTCTGTTAATTTATATTGGCTATATTGTATGTGTTGCATGTTTATTGTTCTATAACAAACATGTTATTGTTCATTGTAGACATGTCATCTGAAGGTACAAGCAAGCATACAAGAAAAAGGAATAAGTCACCGACATCATGTGACAAGTCCAATGAAAGTCGTTTTTTACAGTATCAACAAAATAAGGGCACAATAAATGAGCATAGGAAAGCTAAATATCATAGAATAACGACTGAAACAACTCTTGAAAATGATTTTATGGTTCCTCATGTGTATCGTACTATGGATGATATCATGGAAAGAACATTGTCGCTTGGTAGTTCGTTGCCAATATATGCTCCTCGTCACCATAATTTTGTTTTTCATTGCTCTCCTGAAAATTATCATAATATTGAGGAAACATTTGGCAATAGGGAGGAACATCATATTCATAACGTGGATGCAAATTTTCACCCAAACCCTTCTGTCTCTGCAATTGCATCTTGTGAGAAAGGCCAAAGGTTGCAAAATATCCATGGTGGAGGCAATGATGACATTGTATGTCATGACTTGGATGATAGTTTGATTGGCCATTTGTTTGATAATTTGGATCCAGCTGCTGGAAACATCGTATCTTCCAATATCCCTTCTCAAAATAATGTTTTCGCACAAACAAAAATAGTCATCCCGGATAGCAGTTCGCGTGGAACAATGGAGGTAATCCAATGATATCTTTACAGTTTATGCAATAGTGGTTGTTTTATTACATTCCTCTATTTACATTTCTTTAGTGATAAGGTATTTTATTCTCTTAGAGTAGTATACACCTCATTTTAATAGAGGTCTAGAAATTTTCTCCTCGCGTCTTCCATCTCCTAATCTTTTTCTTTTGGTACCAGGTTGTTCTGAAGAGCCACTCATAGGGGTAGATGTTTCTGCATCTCTCTTTTTACCTTTTTCTTCATTGAGAGGAGTTTGCAAAATTGAAATTTCTGCCACATCGATCTGAGTAGGAGAAGTCTGTATTTGGGCCTGTTCCTTGGAAGTTTCAGGCTGCTCAGACATTGTGAATTTCTCTGTGACTTGTGTATCAGTCTCCTTTTCCTTCCCTTTGGATGCTACTGTGGCTAGTGCACTGATTTCCTGGAAATTTTGCTGAGAGGTTCCAGCAGAGGAAGGACCAATTCCTGGTCTTTGTACCTGCCCAAAAGAATCCAGGTCAAGTATTTTCTCAAGATCCTTCACAACCTTTTCAACACTCACCTGTTCACTATCTTGTTCTACTAAGGTTCCTTCCATCCATTCATCCATAGTTGCAAATTGTTCAATCTCTGGAATTCTATGATGAAGGTATGGTGACAATTTTTTTTTCATTCTCCTATCACATATAAAGCTGTTTGGGTCATAAGGTACCCACCAGAATTTTTTTTTCAATTTGAGATAGTCTTCTAGAATTCTTACAGCTTCTTTTCCTGCATCCCTATAATTACAGACAAAGGACCTAATTAACTCTTAATTCTGAGCTGAGCCTTTTTCTTTGCATTGGAAAAATGGACTATGTCTGAATTGATCATTTGTCTGAAATATTCTAGGGCAAAAAGACTCATTGGAACATATTTTTGTAGCTTGAAAGGACACAGCTCACACCCATATATTCTAATTTACGTATGTTTCATGTATAGGTACCAATCACCTATTCTGTATTGCTTTGAGAGTTGGAGAATTTTCTTTATATAATTATTGACCCTAGGAGGGGAAACTCCTGTTAATAAGGTAGTTGTAGGGTGTAAAAATAGATCAATGAACTCATTGTAAGAATAAGGAGACTCAGAGGAATTATGGAAGATTGGAGACCAAAAAATTACAGACATTGGATTTCCTTTCACATCAAGTTGCATGACATGGAAGGGGAAAATATTTTCACATCAAGTTGCATGACATGGAAGGGGAAACTCTTTGATTGATAATAGAGCATGAGATGGTATATAAAAGTGGAATATTTGAAAACTTTTTCATTTTCCAATCTCATGAACTGGTCATGAATTTTATCAGCAATAAAGGAAGCAAAATCATATTTGATAGCAGGGGGTTGTCCAGGAGTAAAAATTGAAAACAACACTAGGGTTAAGTTATCAATGTATTCACTATTGTTGAAACCCATTACAGAAGATATCATATTCAATATGAGTTTGCCCATATCTGTGAAAAAGGTATATCCATAAGGAGGTGGGCCTTTGGGTTGATGTTCTGGTAGCATGAAAGTCTGACAGAGCCGATTCAGCTCTTCTTGGGATAAATTTGTGGATTTTTTGAGTAAATCTCTGATGGAAATGGGAGTCAAGGCTTGACCGGGATGGAACTGTAACATTCATTTATGGATTGAGCAGTTATTGGGAAAATAATAGTTTAACTCGGGGACATGACTGCTCGTTGATTGGGATCATAATTGGCATGGAAGTGATAAATTATTTCAGGGAAAACATGGACTGAAGGTAGAAAATACATTGGAAGATTGGATTCCCACAATCCAAAAATATCAGAGCCGTTCAGGAAATTATCTCTACATTGGCAAAAGGTTCTGAGAAGATTTTCACTACGAATGAGGTCTTTTATCTGGAAATCCCTATCTGCTAGAGGCAAATAGTCTAAATCTTTATGGGGGGCATTCAAAGGCGCAACATTCAAAGCCACAAGGGTTTCCATTTCTGGTTCTTGTGGATTCTGAAAGGAATTTGGGTTTTTGATGGAAAAGTGGGCACAATTACAGGTCTGGGAACTTAGGAGTGAAATAAATACCGAATTGTACTGTGTTTTAGCCTTTTCCCGTGGAATTAAATAAAAAACCAAGACTTGCAGGGTTCGACGGGAACTAGGTAAATACCTGTTTCCGGGAAGTGGATAGTGATGAAACTAGGTGTAGGCAACTGCTGATGGGTTCTAGATTGTTCTTCTGCAATTTACTCAGCACGGTGGCTGTTGAAAATCTTCGACAGATGGCTTTGCAGTTTTCTGCATGGGAACACTGGTCGCTACATGAGATAATGAAAATGACGCGCGTTTATTTGTTTTATTTTCAAAGTCAAAAGTTGGCGGAGTTTTATTTTTCGGGCGGATGACGTATGCAGGAAAGGCTATTTTTTTGAATGTGAACAGTGGTAAGCAGTATACATCGCACCACTTTTGGGGACGGGTTGTTTTCAAGTGAAAGCTAGCGATTCCATACCCTTCGCGACGCATGGCGAGAAACTTTTTGGAAAACCGCTTAGCGATCGCGTGTTATTGTTCGGACGTGGGGGTGATGCGATATAGACGACAGCCATTGGATGTGAAGGGGATGATCGGACGACTGTCGGGGAGGTGAGATGATAGGGAAATAGCAAGGGTGGGGCCAATACAATTAAACATGATTTAATCATATCGGGGGCAATTCGATTGGTGGGGTAGGTTATTAATTAACGATGAGGGTTAATTAATCCTTTTTTAATGCGGCGGAGAATCAGGGTTCTTAATTAGTCATGGTTTTAACTAATTAATCACAATTAACGCAATATTCAGGTTATTTTTCAACCAAAGGGGTGGGATATGTGATAATTGGGAGTTGTATATAGTTAAATTAATACGGGAACGGGTTGAATTATATAGAGAATTAAATAATAAAGTTAAAATTTAACATGAAAATGAATGAAAAAGCACTAAGTAAAAAAACATTCAAAGTATGTATTTAACTTATGCTTGAATGAAAGGGTTTTTATGACATATTGTGAAATTTCCTTAAGTAAAATAGGATTTTACTTAGGAAAATATTTTTTAGAAGTGAATGAATGACTTATGAATGGTTATAAGTACTTATTCTTTTCAATTATTAGGCCGAGAGTCCGGTCCCTCTCTTGGCCTTATTGATAACTTATGTTTTTAATAATTTTCCATTGGATTCACCAATTCCTTTGGTTTATAATATGAATAATCGTTCAATCTCATCCATCATCAAATGTTACATTCTGAAAAATATTGTCTCAGTATGAAAATGACCCTTGGCCAGCCATGGTCATAGTTGGTCCAACGTCGGATTGTGACAACATTTGTCTTAATGTTTAAATCAATTCCCTTGGGTTCATCAATTCCTTTGGCTTATAATATTAAACCCTTGGGTTTATTGGTTCTTTTGGTTTATAATATGAATAATCGATCAATGTCATCCATGATAAAATGTCACATTCTGACAATTCTTGTCTCAATATGAAAATCACCCATGGCCAACCATGGTCATAGTTGGTCCAACGTCGCATTGTGACAAGAATTGTCTCAATGTTTAAATCAATTCCCTTGGGTTCAACAATTCCTTTGGTTTATAATATTAAACCCTTAAGTTTATTAGTTCTTTTGATTTATAATATGAATAATCGATCAATGTCATCCATGATCAAATGTCACATTCTAACAAATATTGTCTCAATATGAAAATCACCCATGGCCCACCATGGTCATAGTTGGCCCAACATCGCATTGTGACAACAATTGTCTCAATGTTTAAATCAATTCCCTTGGGTTCAACAATTCCTTTGGTTTATAATTTTTTGGGTAATGATTTTCCCTTGGGTTCACCAATTCCTTTGGTTTATAATATTAAACCCTTGGGTTTATTAGTTTTTTTGGTTTATAATATGAATAATCGATCAATGTCATCCATGATTAAATGTTAAATTCTGAAACATTGTCTCAATATGAAAATCACACATGGCCAACCATGGTCATAGTTGGTCCAATGTCGCATTGTGACAACAATTGTCTCAATGTTTAAATCAATTCCCTTGGGTTCACCAATTCCTTTGGTTTATAATTTGTTGGGTAATGATTTTCCCTCGGGTTGACGAATTCCTTTGGTTTATAATATTAAACCCTTGGGTTTATTAGTTTTTTTGGTTTATAATATGAATAATCGATCAATGTCGTCCATGATCAAATGTCACATTCTGACAAATATTTTCTCAATATGAAAATCACCCATGGCCAACCATGGTCATAGTTTGTCCAACATCACATTGTGACAGCAATTGTCTCAATGTTTAAGTCAATTCCCTTGGGTTCACCAATTCCTTTGGTTTATAATTTTTTGGGTGATGATTTTCCCTTGGGTTCACCAATTCCTTTGGTTTATAATATTAAACCCTTGGGTTTATTAGTTTTTTGGTAATGATTTTCCCTGGGGTTCACCAATTCCTTTGGTTTATAATATGAATAATCGATCAATGTCATCCATGATCAAATGTCACATTCTGACAAATATTGTCTCAATATTAAAATCACCCATGGCCAACCATGGTGATAGTTGGTCCAACATCGCATTGTGACAAAAATTGTCTCAATGTTTAAGTCAATTCCCTTGGGTTCACCAATTCCTTTGGTTTATAATTTTTTGGGTAATGATTTTCCCTTCGGTTCAACAATTCATTTGGTTTATAATATTAAACCCTTGGGTTTATTAGTTTTTTGGTAATGATTTTCCCTGGGGTTCACCAATTCCTTTGGTTTATAATATTAAACCCTTGGGTTTATTAGTTTTTTTGGTTTATAATATGAATAATCGATCAATGTCATCCCTGATCAAATGTCACATTCTGACAAATATTGTGTCAATATGAAAATCACCCATGGCCAACCATGGTCATAGTTGGTCCAACATCACATTGTGACAACAATTGTCTCCATGTTTAAATCAATTCCCTTGGGTTCACCAATTCCTTTGGTTTATAATATTAAACCCTTGGGTTTATTAGTTTTTTGGTAATGATTTTCCCTGGGGTTCTCAAATTCCTTTGGTTTATAATATGAATAATCGATCAATTTCATCCATGATCAAATTTCACATTCTGTCAAATATTATCTCAATACGAAAATCACCCATCGCCAACCATGGTCATAGTTGGTCGAACATCGCATTGTGACAACAATTGTCTCAATGTTTAAATCAATTCCCTTGGGTTCACCAATTCCTTTGGTTTATAATTTTTTGGGTAATGATTCTCCCTTCGGTTCACCAATTCCTTTTCTTTATAATATTAAACCCCTGGATTTATTAGTTTTTTGGTAATGATTTTGCTTGGGTTTCACCAATTCCTTTGGTTCATAATATTAAACCCTTGGGTTTATTACTTTTTTTGGTTTATAATATGAATAATCGGTCAATGTCATCCATGATCAAATGTCACATTCTGACAAATATTGTCTCAAGATGAAAATCACTCATGGCCAACCATGGTCATAGTTGGTCCAACGTCGCATTGTGACAACAATTGTCTCGAAGTTTAAATTAATTCCCTTGGGTTCACCAATTCCTTTGGTTTATAATATTAAACCTTTGGGTTTATTATTTATTTTAGTTTATAATATGAATAATTGATCAATTTCATCCATGGTCAAATGTCACATTCTGAAAAATATTGTCTCCATATGTAAATCACCCATGGCCAACCATGGTCATAGTTGGTCCAACGTCGCATTTTGACAACAATTGTCTCAATGTTTAAATCAATTCCCTTGGGTTCACTAATTCCTTTGGTTTATAATAATAAACCCTTGGTTTTATTAGTTTTTTAGCTTTATAATATCAATAATTGATTAACGTCATCCATGATCAAATGTCACATTCTGAAAAATATTGTCTCAATATGAAAATCACCCATGGCCCACCATGGTCAAAGTTGGCCCAACATCGCATTGTGACAACAATTGTCTCAATGTTTAAATCAATTCACTTAGGTTCACCAATTCCTTTGGTTTATAATTTTTTTGGTAATGATTTTCGCTTGGGTTCACCAATTCCTTTGGTTTATAATATTAAACCCTTGGGTTTATTAATTTTTTTGGTTTATAATATGAATAATCGATCAATGTCATCCATGATCAAATGTCAAATTATGAAACATTGTCTCATATGAAAATCACACATGGCCATCCATGGTCATAGTTGGTCCAACGTCGCATTGTGACAACAATTGTCTCAATGTTTAAATCAATTCCCTTGGGTTCACCAATTCCTTTGGTTTATAATTTGTTGGGTAATGATTTTCCCTAGGGTTGACGAATTCCTTTGGTTTATAATATTAAACCCTTGGGTTTATTAGTTTCTTGGTAATGATTTTCCTTGGGGTTCACCAATTCCTTCGGTTTATAATATTAAGCCCTTGGGTTTATTAGTTTTTTTGGTTTATAATATGAATAATCGATCAATGTCTTCCATGAAAAAATGTCACATTCTGACAAATATTGTCTCAATATGAAAATCACCCATGACCAACCATGGTGATAGTTGGTCCAACATCAAATTGTGACAACAATTGTCTCAACGTTTAAATCAATTCCCTTGGGTTCACCAATTCCTTTGGTTTATAATTTTTTGGGTAATGATTTTCCCTTCGGTTCACCAGTTCATTTGGTTTATAATATTAAGCCCCTGGGTTTATTAGTTTTTTGGTAAGGATTTTGCCTGGGGTTCACCAATTCCTTTGGTTTATAATATTAAACCCTTGGGTTTATAGGTTTTTTTGGTTTATAATATGAATAACCGATCAATGTCATCCATGATCAAATGTCACATTCTGAAAAATATTGTCTCAAGATGAAAATCACCCATGGCCAACCAAGGTCATAGTTGGTCCAACCTCGCATTGTGACAACAATTGTCTCGATGTTTAAATCAATTCCCTTGGGTTCACCAATTCCTTTGGTTTATAATATTAAACCCTTGGGTTTATTAGTTCTTTTGGTTTATAATATGAATAATCGATCTATTTCATCCATGGTCAAATGTCACATTCTGAAAAATATTGTCTCTATATGAAAATCACCCATGGCCAACCATGGTCATAGTTGGTCCAACATCGCATTGTGACAACAATTGTCTCAATGTTTAAATCAATTCCCTTGGGTTCAATAATTCCTTTGGTTTATAATTTTTTGGGTAATTATTTTCCCTTGGGTTCAGCAATTCCTTTGGTTTATAATATTAGACCCTTGGATTTATTAGTTTTTCGGTAATGATTTTCCCTGAGGTTCACCAATTCCTTTGGTTTATAATATTAAACCCTTGGGTTTATTAGTTTTTTTGGTTTATAATATGAATAATCGATCAATGTCATCCATGACCAAATTTCACATTATGACAAATATTGTCTCAATATGAAAATCAACCATGGCCAACCATGGTCATAGTTTGTCCAACATCGCATTGTGACAACAATTGTCTCAATGTTTAAATCAATTCCCTTGGGTTCACCAATTCCTTTGGTTTATAATATTTAACCCCTGGGTTTATTAGTTTTTGGTAATGATTTTTCCTGGGTTTCACCAATTCCTTTGGTTTATAATATTAAACCCTTGTGTTTATTAGTTTTTTTGGTTTATAATATGAATAATCGATCAATGTCATCCATGATCAAATGTCACATTCTGACAAATATTGTCTCAAGATGAAAATCACCCATGGCCAGCCATGGTCATAGTTGGTCCAACGTCGCATTCTGACAACAATTGTCTCGATGTTTAAATCAATTCCCTTGGGTTCACCAATTCCTTTGGTTTAAAATATTAAACCCTTGGGTTTATTAGTTCTTTTCGTTTATAATATGAATAATAGATCAGTTCTATCCATGGTCAAATGTCACATTTTGAAAAATATTGTCTCTATATGAAAATCACCCATGGGCAACCATGGTCATAGTTGGTCCAACGTCGCATTCTGACAACAATTGTCTCAATGTTTAAATCAATTCTCTTGGGTTCACTAATTCCTTTGGTTTATAATATTAAACCCTTGGGCTTATTAGTTCTTTAGCTTTATAATATGAATAATTGATCAATGTCATCCATGATCAAATGTCACATTTTGACAAATATTGTCTCAATATGAAAATCACCCATGGCCCACCATGGTCATAGTTGGCCCAACATCACATTGTGACAAAAATTGTCTCAATGTTTAAATCAATTCCCTTGGGTTCACCAATTCCTTTGGTTTATAATTTTTTGGTTAATGATTTTTTGGTTAATGATTTTCACTAATTCCTTTGGTTTATAATATTAAACCCTTGGGTTTATTAGTTTTTTTGGTTTATAATATGAATAATCGATCAATGTCATCCATGATCAAATTTCGAATTCTAAAACATTGTCTCAATATGAGAATCACACATGGCCAACCATGGTCATACTTGGTCCAACGTCGCATTGTGAAAACAATTGTCTCAATGTTTAAATCAATTCCCTTGGGTTCACCAATTCCTTTGCTTTATAATTTGTTTTTGTAATGATTTTCCCTGGGGTCGACGAATTCCTTTGGTTTATAATATCAAACCCTTATGTTTATTAGTTTTTTGGTAATGATTTTCCTTGGGGTTCACGAATTCCTTTGGTTTATAATATTAAACCCTTGGGTTTATTAGTTTTTTTGGTTTATAATATGAATAATCGATCAATGTCATCCATGATGAAATGTCACATTCTGACGAATATTTTCTCAATATGAAAATCACCCATGGTCAACCATGGTGATAGTTGGTCCAACATCGCATTGTGACAACAATTGTCTCAATGTTTAAATCAATTCCCTTGGGTTCACCAATTCCTTTGGTTTATAATTTTTTGGGTAATGATTTTCCCTTGGGTTCAACAATTCCTTTGGTTTATAATATTAAGTCGCTAGGTTTATTAGTTTTTTGGTAATGGTTTTTCCTGGGGTTCACCAATTCCTTTGGTTTATAATATTAAACCCTTGGGTTTATAGTTTTTTTTGGTTTAAAATATGAATAATCAATCAATGTCATCCATGATGAAATGTAACATTCTCAAAAATATTGTCTCAATATGAAAATCACCCATGGCCAACCATGGTCATAGTTGGTCCAACCTCGCATTGTGACAACAATTGTCTCGATGTTTAAATCAATTCCCTTGGGTTCACCAATTCCTTTGGTTTATAATATTAAACCCTTGGGTTTACTAGTTCTTTTGGTTTATAATATGAATAATCGATCTATGTCATCCATGAACAAATGTCACATTCTAAAAAATATTGTCTCAATATGAAAATCACCCATGGCCAACCATGGTCATATTTGGTCCAACATCGCATTGTGACAACAATTGTCTCAATGTTTAAATCAATTCCCTTGGGTTCACTAATTCCTTTGGTTTATAATATTAAACCCTTGGGTTTATTAGTTCTTTAGATTTATAATATGAATAATTGATCAGTGTCATTCATGATCAAATGTCACATTTTGACAAATATTGTCTCAATATGAAAATCACCCATGGCCCACCATGGGCATAGTTGGCGTAACATCGCATTGTGACAACAATTGTCTCAATGTTTAAATCAAATCCTTGGGGTTAACCAATTCCTTTGGTTTATAATTTTTTGGGTAATGATTTTCGCTTGGGTTAACCAATTCCTTTAGTTTATAATATTAAACCCTTGGGTTTATTAGTTTTTTTGGTTTATAATATGAATAATCAATTAATGTCATCCATGATCAAATGTCAAATTCTGAAACATTGTCTCGATATGAAAATCACACATGGCCAACCATGGTCATAGTTGGTCCAATGTCGCATTGTGACAAAAATTGTCTCAATGTTTAAATCAATTCCCTTGGGTTCACCAATTCCATTGGTTTATAATTTCTTGGGCAATGAATTTCCCCGGGGTTCACCAATTCCTTTGGTTTATAATATTAAACCCTTGGGTTTATTGGTTTTTTTGGTTTATAATATGAATAATCGATCAATGTCATCCATGATAAAATGACACATTCTGACAAACATTGTCTCGATATGAAAATCACCCATGGCCAACCATGGTCATAGTTGGTCGAACGTCACATTGTGACAACAATTGTCTTAATGTTTAAATAAATTCCCTTGGGTTCACCAATTCCTTTTGGTTTATATTTTGTTGGGTAATGGTTGTCCCTTGGGTTCACCAATTCCTTTGGTTTATAATATTAAACCCTTGGGTTTATGAGTTATTTTGGTTTATAATATGAATAATCGATCAATGTCATCCATAATAAAATGTTACATTCTGAAAAATCTTGTCTAATTATGAAAATCACCCATGGCCAACCATGGTCGTAGTTGGTCCAACATCGCATTGTTACAGCAATTGTCTCAATGTTTAAATTAATTCCCTTAGGTTCAACAATTCCTTTGGTTTATAATATTAAACCCTTGGGTTTATTAGTTCTTTTGATTTATAATATGAATAATCGATCAATGTCATCCATGTTCAAATGTCACATTCTGAAAAATATTGTCTCAACATGAAAATCACCCATGGCCAGCCATGGTCAAGTTGGTCGAACATCGCATTGTGACAACAATTGTCTCAATGTTTAAATCAATTCCCTTCGGTTCACAAATTCCTTTGGTTTATAATATTAAACCCTTGGGTTTATTAGTTCTTTTGTTTTATAATATGAATAATCGATCAATTTCATCCATGATCAAATGTCACATTCTGAAAAATATTGTCTCTATATTAAAATCACCCATGGGCAACCATGGTCATAGTTGGTCCAATGTCACATTGTGACAACAATTGTCTCGATGTTTAAATCAATTCCCTTGGGTTCACCAATTCCTTTTGGTTTATAATTTGTTGGGTAATGGTTGTCCCTTGGGTTCACCAATTCCTTTGGTTTATAATTTGCTGGGTAATGGTTTTCCCTTGGGTTCACCAATTCCTTTGGTTTATAGTATTAAACTCTTGGGTTTTATTAATCTCTATTATTTTTAATATTTCCCTTGGCCTTATTGATCCCTTAGGTTTTAATATTTATTCCTTGGGTTCACTAATTCCTTTGGTTTATAATGTTAAAGCCTTGGGTTTATTAGTTATTTTGGTTTATAATGTTAATCGCACATTTGGTATATTACTCTCTTGAGTTAAAAAAAACTAATTCTCACGGTTTGTTAATTTCTTGGATTTTTCAGTTTAAAATATTAATTCTTAGGGTTTATTAATCTCTATTGTTTATAATATTCATTCATTAGGTTTATAATATTTATCCCTTGGATTCGCTGATTCCTTTGCTTTATAATATTAAACCCTTGGGTCTATTAGTTCTTTTGGTTTATAATGTTAATAATCCCGTTGGTTTATTAATATCTTATGTTTAAAATACTGATTGTTATGTATTATTAATTTATTAGGTTTTTTAGTTTAAAATATCAATTCTTACAGTTTATTAATCTCTTGTGTTTTTAATATTGATCCCTTATGTTTATGATATTTATCCCTTGGGTTCACCAATTCCTTTGGTTTATAATATTTAAACCTTTGGTTTATGATGACATTCGGTTTCTATTATTAATTATCCCTTGGGTTTATTAATATCTTCACTTTAAAATATTAATTGTTAGGGTTTATTAATCTCTCAGGTTTTTTGTTTTTAAATATTGTTTCATATGCTTTATTACTCTCTTGAGTTTAATATATTATTTCTTAAAGTTTATTACTTTCTTATGTTTTTGGGTTTAATATTATTAATAAATATTATAATATTTATTAATAATATTATAGTATTGTTCATATATATTATTAGTAATATAACCAACTATGATATAATATATATTATTAATATATTATTAGTTCTTTTGGTTTATTAATAATATAACCATCTATGATATTAATATATTTATAAATATTAAAATATTATTTATTATTAAAGTTGGTGGGGTTTTATTTTTCAGGCCGATGACATATGCAAGAAAGGCTATTTTTTTGAATGCGAAGGGTTGTAAGCGGTATACATCACACCGCTTTTGGGGACAGGATGTTTTCAAGTGAAAGGCAGCGATTCCATACCCTTCGCGATGCGTGCCGAGACACTGTTTGGAAAACTGCTTAGTGATCGGGCGTTATTGTTCGGACATGGGGGCGATGCAATATCGACGACAGCGATTGGATGTGAAGGGGTAGATCGGACGACTGTCAGGGAGGTGAAATGATAGGGAAATAGCAAGGGTGGGCCCAATACAATTAAACACGATTTAATCATATCGGGGGTAATTCAATTGGTGGGGTAAGTTATTAATTAACCATGAGGGTTAATTAATCCTTTTTTAATGCGCCGGGGAATCAGGGTTCTTAATTATTCCCGGTTTTAACTAATTAATCACAATTAACATAATATTAAGGTTATTTTTCAACCAAAGGGGCGACATATGTAATAATTGGGAGTTTTATATAGTTAAAATAATACGGGATCGGGTTGAATTATATAGTGAATTAAATAATAAAGTTAAAAGTTAATATGAAAACGAATGAAAAAGCGCTAAGTATAAAAACATTAGAAGTATGTATTTAACTTATGCTTCTAACATGCTTCTAACATAAATATTAAAATATTATTTATTATTAATATTATTATTATATTAATAAATATTTTTATTATATATTATATATATATATATATATATATATATATATATATATATATATATATATATATATATATATATATATTTCAAGTTAATATATAGTATGTATATAGTTAATATTATCAATATATTAATAAATATTATTAATACATATTATTAATAAATATTATAATATTATATCAATCAATATTATTAATATATATATAAAATATCTTTCTGATTTTAATCAAATTTAATATATTGATAAATATTCTTATTAATATATAATATTTATATTTCAAGTTAATATAATAAAATTATTATATATAATATTTATTTATTGATATATAATTTAATGTGATGGGTAGTGGATATACGCCTATCGGCGTATATCAACCACATTGGTAAATGTGGTTGTAAATCTATTTTATATATGTCTATCGGCGTATATCAACCACATTAGTAAATATAATGTGGTTGTGCTAGTATATAGTTATTGTAGAAATGTGATATCTCAATGAAATATAAAAATTAAATATATGTGTGTGTATACATAATTTCTAATTTTTGTTGTCATTTACTATTTTTTAATGTCTGTGTTAATTTTTTATTTATACCATACACACATAAATTATATAAATTTATATTTATTTATAAACAATTATAATAGAAATATAAGAACAAATTCTCATGAGCTCCATAGTAAAACTGGTCATTGGGTAGTTCCTAGAACAACATGGGTGGGAAGGATATGCCATCTCTGTGAGAATATGAACATTGAGGATGAAAATCATTTCCTCTTAGAGTGCCCTGTGTACACCCACATTTGATCTCAGTTTCATAATCTTTGTTGCAATACCGACCTTCCCATCCTTTTAACATGTCAACATTACAACGAGCTCGGGACGCTTATCTCCAAGCTATTTGAGCATATGAGTACAATTTAAAAAAAAACTAAATAATTCATTTCTTTAGGTCTGACAGACCAAAGTTTGGTCTCAATGGATGTTAACCACCACCACCACCACCACCACCATCACCACCATCATCATCATCATCATCATCATCATCATCATCATCATCATCATTTATTTAATATATAAAAGTAAAATATATAAAATAGAAATTAAAAAATATTTATATATATATATATATATATATATATATATATATATATATTGAACTTAGTATCGAATTTTATGTTAAAAATTTTAATGTTGATTTTTTGTCTAACTCTAAAGTCATCAAACTCTGACACAAAAAAGAACCAAGTGACTTAGATTACCATCAACGTCATTTTGGGTTTTCTCGTCTTAGCCTTGACCACACACCTATTTTTTTCGTCTTACACTCAACCATGGTCTCAATGCTCTTGCATCACACTCCCAAGGAACTACAACACTTTACAAGAATCCTTGTCCATATGTTCCCTCTCCATCACAAGTTTAATCACATTCTCAAGTGGTTTTAACTTGCCACAAAATTACACTTACCATTATTTTTTTCAAATTACCACAAACTACATGGGGTACACATGCATCATCAGGCTTGTATCACAATTGGCTCAGGTACATTCAATGAAAATTTCCACTCTTGGAAATACCAGGTACATTAAACATCTTAAAGATTAATACATAAAATCAAACACATTAGATATAAACATGCTACAATATGTGTGACTCACATAATAATAGGGTCATGAATTTGTTTTATTTAGAACAATTATACCTTTATTATCGATCACCTAATCTCTACTGCTGCTGTTGTAGCCAATATACACTACTACCATAATAATTCCAAAAACATTGTCTCTGTCATATCTACCACAAGTACTATTAACTCCTTTCCTTGTAGAAAAATCTAAATAAATCTTTGTTGCATCAAGGGTATCTCTACCCTCTATGCTACAATTTCACCATTCCACTAAAAAAATCCATCCTACAATCTCCTTTTTTGCAAACGAGAACAATGGAACTCACTTCCATTCAAAAGGGTTCCATGCTTCTACCTTCAACTCGAGAAATGTCATCACGTACTAGTTGGATACCAATAGTACCATTGATACCTCAAATTATAGAGAATATGTGGTACTCTAGGGCCTAACTTCAACTTCACCATGAATATTTAGAAACTAGACATCCTATAGACCTACTTGCTGTACTCACAAGGTATCTAGGTAAGATGTCTAAATATGAGATGTGTACAACTTAGTCTTAAATTCTCTTTGCACCTGCCAATCAATCCTTATAGTGCACCGCATGAATATTAGGTATAATGTTTCCATTGATTGACATTGAATATATTTGTGTAGCCATTAACTTTAAGGGAAATTTCAAGTAGGTATGTGTGATATTTTGTTGAGAAGCATCACAGTAGCACGTGATGAATCCTTAAAATATTTATCACTATTGTTGGTGGATTTATGTCTCATAGACATGTTTGTTGTAGATATTTTATGTGCATAAGATCAATTCAAGTTTCCATACAAATTTCCTAGATGGATAACACAGAGAGAACTTTCCAAAGCTATGTGAAACTTAGAAATTCTCCTAAGCGTTGAAGAAATAAAGTGTTTTGGATTAAGGCGGTATGCCTTAGCCGAAGAAATTCGGAGTTGCAGGTCATTTGTGATTAAAAATGGGAGTGAGTGGAAAAAGGACCAAAATCTACACTAGACTGTAATTATTCAGATGTCCAAATCTATTAAGTTATTTGAGGATGTAGGTGCAAAATATTCACAAATCCATACAAATGGTTATATTATCATGATTCACAAGAAAAGCGCCCAAACCCAACCTTTCTTCATTTGAAATTTTTTTAGAGTGCAAAATAAAATGTACTATTTTCATTGTTTAAATTTTTTTTTTAATGTTAAATAGAGTACATATAGAACCAAATAAAAAATTTAGCCATAAAAATTTAATTTTGATGACATCTTGTTATACTTTAATATTATACCCCGTTAACGTTTATTCCATAATACAAGTTTTATAACCCAAGAAAGGGATTTTATTTAGCCACTCACACCCATTCTGCCATTCCATTAAACTTACATCAACATGTCCACATATGCTCGATATTTTCCTTTTAGGGTTTGGATCTAAGGTAACAACTGACCTCACTTCATCGAGAAGTCTCATTTTCTTTCCAAAGAGCAAATTTTCTCTGCAGCTTCCAAAGGAAAATTAACAACAACACCTCTACAAAAAATATTTCTGAGTGCCACCATTATTGCAAAGCTAAATCCTTATTTAGATGAATGAGGCTAGTCTTTTGAACAAAGGCTGACAAACAGAACGACGTTATAGTGCCACCGTGGTTGCATAACTTGAGGAGACATGCCCAACAAACAACTCCAGTGTCCAAAGTTGGTACTGCATTCAAAAATTTGGATTGAATCCAATGTCACCTTGTCTCTACAGGAGCCCTTGGTGAGAAATTTGTTTAATATTCGTCTTTATTGCTGGAATTTCATTTTTAGAACGTGTTCTAACTTATATAATATCTACATCTCATTTTTTTAAAATGTAATATTTAATACATAAAATTCAATTCCATGAATCCTACTCATTTATCAGATACAACCGTAGATGCAGAAGCTTTAGAGCGAAATCTAGACTATATTGAACGTGCATGATTTATTTCACAATTTTGCATGTTTTCTTTGCTATCCGATACTTTTTTTGAAACGAAATAATACTATTCAGCACTTAAAAACACCCAAATACTAACTTATACATCTCATGGATACAAAAATATGCACTTTGTTCCAAATTTTAGAATAATTAAAAAAGTCCATTGCTTGAAATTTTTGGAATGTAGTTTATATTTCTATTTTTTGTTTAGTATTTTGGGATTTTAGCACTATAATTTTGTTGGATTTATGGATTCATAATTATTTACTTTTTTTTTTCTAGCAGGCTTTCTGGTTATTGAGGATCCCCAATGCTAATATAAAGCTTTTGAATGTTGTTTATTAGCTGAGAGTGAATGAAAATTCTTATGGCCTTGGTTGAAACTAAAACCCCCAAATTCCAAAGGTAAAATGAAATTTTGATATTTATATTTCTTTTAATTAGTTTTTTTTACGGAGTTAAATATAGAAGCGGTTTTTACACCTTTTTTCACCATGATCAACGTTTAGTTGGTAATTAATTTTGAAACCCTTGGTTGGAATTAAAACCCCCAAATTCCAAAGGTAAAATGAAATTTTGATATTTTTGATATTAGGAAATGGAGAGGATGACTAATAACTTAATTTGGATTTTTCAATTGCATATGTGATGTCTTTCGATAGCTTGAAGTTTTCTTATTTTATCCCAGGCTAATTAGGCTATTAGTCTAATTGACCTTCAGGCTTAAAGCTGGGCACGACTTTGGGAAAAGAAGGCTAACCTTATCCTACAGAATTTTTGTTACTAGTAAGGCATTTAAATCAAATTTATTCTTGTCTAGTTTTCATATAGTAATAATTCACGGTAATAGTAATACTGACAGTAACAATAATAATCTAGATTCCAAAATAAAATTAATAATCAATCCAATAATACATAGTAATAGTAATACTAATATAATAATTGAAATTAATACTAATACTAATAGGTGTACAATTTTATTCAAGTTGCAGTAAAAAATATAGGATCCAATTGACCTTGAGTGATCATAACCCAAGCGGGAGTTCCAGATTCCACAAAACTCCAATGAAGTCTGAACCCTGGGAGGCTCTCATATAGAGTATTCTGAAGCGGTGCCAAAATAGTGGCCTTATGAGCTATCATACAAGGATACAGGGTATTGTCATGCAAGTATTCATAAGCGGCCAGAAAAATGTGGTCTGGCAGGCTGTAATATAAGGCATTATGAAGAGGCATTATGAAGAGGTGGGAAACTTGCAGTCGGAAAGTGGCCACTTAGCAGTACAACAAGAAAAATTTAATTGTAAATTTCATTTTAAAATGCTTTAATTTTAATGTAAAATGTAACATGGCCACATAGCAGTACAACAATAAAGAACAAAAGCAAAGAAGTGGAGAAACATTTAATTGTAAAATGCATTTTTAAATGTAAAATGCTTTTAATGTTAGGGGCAAATATTCGTGCAAATATATAATGTTAAATATTTCAAAACTAGCATTACTTCAATATCAGAAAATGAGGTTCACAAAAAAGTTTTAAAACAAATTTTTTGATACACAGTTACGGCCTCAAAAAATGACCTAAAAAAAAAGCCAAATAAGACCTAATTTTTTTTGAAGATTTTGATTCGAGAACTGAAACCCTTATTAGTGTTTAATAGGGTGTTCAAAAAGTTAATAAAAACATGTCAAAAAACTTAGAATAGTTTGAGTTTAAGCATTCAATTCTATTTAACTAATTCATATTCCAAAGAATTTTTATTCCAAGAGTCTCTGGACCTTTTGGATTAATAATAAGAATCATTTGGGAGCATGCTGCAGATATTAGACATAATCGGTCCCGTAACTCAGCTCTTGCTGAACATGTGGCAAAATCCTGCCACCATGTTTGTATTGAAGACTCTAAAGTCGTTGTCAGGGTACATCACTTCCGCCATAGGAAATTAAGGGAGGCGATCGCAATTGAACGACATGGTAATAATCTCAACTGTGATGATGGTTGGAAATTAAGTAAGAGTTGGACCCCGACTCTCGCCTGGTAAGTTTTGTTATATATATATATATATATATATATATATATATATATATATATATATATATATATATATATATATATTTATTTATTTTTATTTTTTTTCCATTATTCAATTATTTTTATTTTATTTTACTGATGGTCCCTAGTACCCTCTTAAGTTTGTTTATTCATTATTTTTATCTCATCTAATTAATTAATTAATTAATTAATTTAACTTATATAATAAAAATTTACCGCCTAATTCCTATTATATTATATTAATTACATAATAAAATTTATTTAATTAACTTATTTATTTTAATTATTTATTTATTTATTATTATTTTCTTCGCTCTTTAGTTATTTGAGAGATTTCTTTGTTTTTATTATTTTAAATTGTATATTTAATTAATTTATTGATTTATTTATTTATCCAAATGGTTAAATTAATTAATAAATTTATTATATTTACTTATTTCAAATTAATTAATTAATTAATTTTTAACTAACTAACTAACTAATATTTAATGACTAGTTCTTAATAGCTAGTTCCTAATAGCTATTTCTCAATGACTATTTCTTGCAATGATGCATCTCCTCTATTTATTCATTGAGGATGAACCACATTAACTGGTTCGAAACGTCAACCTAATCCTAATGGTGTGATTAATCCGAAAGATCTTTTATCTAAATTATGGATCACAAAAGTCTTAGATCTAACAATAAAAATCATATGAATATAAGATTCAAAACAGTGTCGGAGAACTTTCCCTAACATAGTAGTATGCTCATATTATTCTCAAAAAAGTTGATGAAGAAACTAGATATTTTCCCAACTTTGTATATATATCCTTGATATATATATATATAAATAAATTTTGGTAACCTTTTATATATTATTAAAAATCTTCTAAATTTTTTTATATAAGGGAAAACAAATAAATATTTTTTTAGTATATATATAGATATATGAGAACAAAAATTAAATTTGGTACATATACTTATATGTTTTTTTTGTATATTTAATTTTATATTTTATTAAGATATTATATTTCTACTATAATTATATATAGATTTATTTAATTATTCATTAGAGAAAATGATAGGGAAGGACCTTATTACTCCCAGTTGATAAGATATATTTAATACAGAAACAATCCTCAAAAAAAATCTTGAAGAAAAAAGTTTCTTCCTTCATCATATCCCCATATCAAGACAATTATTAAGTGCCATTGTATGATTGAATTGAAAAAATATGATTTATTGCATGCCTATAATTAAAAAACTCATCAAATTATTTTTCATTATTGTCTCCTTCAGTAAGCCAATTCACTCTCCTCTTAAGCATCCAAGTAATTTCCCAAGCCTTGATAATCTCTATTCTTTTGCTTTTAAATTCTTAATTTTCTCTCCATCATACTTTGTTAAAACCCCGTCTCTTATGAAGAAATAGAATATAAATTCGATTGTCAATCGACTTCAGTTCACCTAATTTCACATTCCTTTTATTTTTTAGCCACTCTCCAACAACCCTCTTTAGAAATTTCAAATTTGTAGAGAATTGTTCCATTGGAGGAATAATATTGGCACTGTCAATATGAGCCCATACAAAACTAACCAATTCCTTGAATCTCTCATCATACAATTGACATCTATTAAAACAAAATGCATAATGTTTCCTATTCTCACCCCCTAGGAAAAAAGGATAGTTTTGCAATCAGATATTGAATCAAAACACACTATAAAATGATACAACGTAAATTTTGAAAAAAATGCCTCCTTTACTAAAAATATTTCAATTTTCTTCCTAACAAAATTCCCCCCCAAATATTTGTTGGACCAAGTAGGAAAAAAATACAAGGGTTCAACATCCCCAAACCCCATCATCTCTATCTAATGAAGAAAATATATAGCCTCTTCATCCATCCCACCATACATCCCTAAAACTCTCTTCATGATAAACAGAAATTAAGATCTCCTACTAATGTGAAATTATCCTTATTTATGAAATCATAGTCCAAAAAATTTGACCAAAAGTTGATTTTTTTTTCATATGGGCCATAACAGTTAATGAGAGAGAGATTCATCTCGGGGGGAGAACTAAACCCTTCCATTAAAATTCCATCCTACGAAGAAAAGAATTTATAAGGACCAAACGAGGGGGAACAACTCAGTGAAAAACAACCTTTATTCCCACTAGCATCAACAAAAAATAAATTCCACCCCACTAAACATTTGGATAAATATTCAACAAATTTCATGCCTACACACATAGTCTCTTGCAAGAAAAGGACATACATATTATGAAAATATAATATATTATTGACAACATTCCTCTTAGGGGACAAGATATTCATTAGGTAACCCTTGGAGTAGGGAAATCTGCTTTAAGGGCCCTAAATAAGGGTTGATATTATGATTTCGACCTTCTAGAACAAGCCATATCATTTTTTATTTGGACCCCTTCCCCAAATTCCCAGAGGAATGTCGATTCAATTGAACCCTTCCATAGGAATTAATTAATAAGAAGAGGGTTTTAAATGGTGATAAAATACCTTAGAGCCCTCCACGAAATAAACTAAATTAAGAAAATACCCACTAGAAAAAGAAGTCTCGGAGAAATCACCTTCAAGATGGTTTTTATTTTGAGAATCCTATTTCATCCCAAATTTCAACGCCTCAAAAAAATAACTCTTGTTGATACACCATAAATCCACCTTATCCTCACCTTTATTTTTTCAAAATTGGACTAAAGAGGATAATACTTCAAATATTCCCCCAAGTCTCATGATAGAGAATTTTGAAGAACTCCTTCACTAATATTCCCATTAGCAATGTCTACTTCAACAACCTTAGATCCATTTCCCAAATCCACAACGTAATTGCCTTCTAATGGACCATATGTGTTTGTCTCCAAAGAATAACTTACTCAAATAGACTCCTATAAAGTTCCATTAGAATATAAAGGGATGTTATTAGAGATGACATTTCGGTTAGCAAGGGGAACCTTCAAAGAGTCTTGAAGCTAAGCTCTGATAGAACATTATCTTGGGCGTCATTTAGATCAGAAATTCCATTCATTTGATATATTTTGACTTTCATCAAGTGAAAAATTTATAGCAATTCTTCAACTTTCTTTGAATTCACAAGATGCTACACCTTTTCTGGAGAGGAAATCCTCCAAAATAAATCACTCATGATGTGTCCCAATTTTTTACATTACTCACATCGAAAAGGCACACCTAATAGTCCAAGAGTTGGATTAAAGAATAATCCTCCCAATTTATAACAAATTATGCTACCATTCCTTTAGAGATATAAAATTTGACAAGAACATGAGGTACTCATCAATCTTCCTAATTAATTTGCATATAATGAAAATATAAGGCTCTATGAACCAAGTTTCCAATAGCCCTTACATCCTTATCATTCCAAAAATTTTGCAACAAATTGGAAAAAGAAGCGAAACATGTCGAACAAGAAAAAAATCGTGCCATGGATTGAAGCTAGGGTACCAACGTCTTGGAACAAGTCTTCACTTCCCACACAACCACAAAACTTTCAACATTTCCTCTAGATCCATTTTTTAACAAAATATAAATAAAATACAACCCTTTAGAAGAATGCGAGAAGACAAAAAACAACCCAAACTAGGGACCCAAATTTTTCCCAACTATTCTCCCAAAATTTTCCTGTTAAATATCTTGTCCAAAAATCACTATTACATTTGACAGAAATTCCGACACTTGGTTCTGACACTTTTGACCAAATGTCGGAAATTTCCCCAAATTTTTTCAACTTTTTCAAATCCCGCCCGAAAGTCGCTATACCGACGTTTAGAGACAAGTGTCTCAATACCGACACTTAGACAAGGTGTCGCAATTACGACGTTTTGAGGAATCCGTCGCAATATCGACATTATGCCCCAAAGCATCGCTATTGCGACGACTTCCTCCAAACGTCGCAATTGTGACACTTAGTCTAAGTGTCGCAATTGCGACGTTTGGAGGAAGTCATTTCAATAGCGATGCTTTGGGGCATAGTGTCGCAATTACAACGTTTGCCTCCAAACGTCGTAATTGCGACACTATGCCCCAAAGCATCGCTATTGTGACGGCTTGCAAAAATCAAATGCGCAGTCATTTGAAATGCGCACTCATTTGAAATGCAAAAATCAAATGTAACTGAGGAATGAAACTGCTTGCTATGAAGACAAGTCAAGGAATCAGCATCGAAAGCTAAGGTCCTGGTCTTGCTCAGCTAAGGGGTGAAATAAGCACAGGTCTGAGGTAGAAATAAAACACAAGGTCACTTCATTGTCTGGGACTGGAGGAGTCAGAAGGATATCTTCAATGACATGGGTTGTGTTTTGCAATGTACCTGATGATTGTCCCTGCTCGGTGGAAACAGAGTTACCATAGAAAAGGGTATGGTTTGTGTAATAAATAGTTGAGGTAATGGACAACTTGGTAGCATCATGGATGTGTGCCTTATAAACAGCTCGAAAGAACTGATCACGTCTTGACTGTAACCTCAATTTCTTCTTCCTATAAACATTGGGCAAAGAAATTCGTCAATGGAGCTCGTGGTACCCATGATATGATGAGGGAGCTGTTAAGTCGGGTTAGATTCTCTCTACAGCTACTAAGGACTGCCCATTCATCTACTGTCACCAAGCAGCGGGTGAGGACAAACTCATGCAAGTGCACAAGTTTGGAGTATCAAGAAATTTGAGGCTGAGGTACTGAGTAAAATAAGAAACACATTGATATGAGTTCATCCAATTGAAGATGGGATAGATCAACTGTTTCACACTGTGAAATCTACTACAGATGCAGATCCAAAAAAATCTACAACTTTATTATTCGTATTACAGGTGCAGATTCAAAAAAATTGCAATTTTATAACTCGAAAATTGCTAGATACTACAGGAACAACAGGGAGGTGGCTTCTTTCAGGTACAATTTATAGGCACCATCCTCGATGGTATTTTGTCAATGTGATATGTTGCATACCCTCATATCCCTCTCCAAGTACTCTGTTTCTATATATAGATCAGATGTTGAATGTGTTTTTATTTTGGTTATCAAACGAGCCTGTTTTATCCTACAAGCGAGCCTGTTGTTCTTAATTAAACACATGGAATGATAATATTATCACTGCAAAATTTCACTCAACGAGCTTGAAAATAATCAATATGAATGGTCTCCCCTATGCTTTATATTTGGACGCTGTAGATGGTTATCAGTATCAAGCGAGCCTGATAAAATTTCAGGCGAGCCTGTAAATTACTCACATGGAATGTTGTTTTATTGGGGGCCTACTTTTATAATATGTTGTTATCCGCACAATGAGCCTGACAATGCTCCAATAGGATCATTTCTATCTTTCACATGACCGGTGGGTTTCCCTCTGCATACTACATAAATCGTTGTTGGTCAATGGACTTATTTTGTTTATTTTTGAATGGAATGGATCAATATGGGCACCTGTTTTCTTCTGTTATTTCCCTTATCTAGTTGTATAAGCGTCCTGTTTATGTTTTTCCATATGACATATTTGGATACCTCATTTGCATAAAAATGAGGTTCATACTTTAAATATAAACGATTTTACTTATCATTGATATGGGGAATTTATATCTTTCAGTCTGGGATGGGGAACCTATTTATCTGGATGGATAAACTAGGTGTATTTTCCATTGATGAAAATATGTATTTTGGATCATAGACAGTTTTTTTTTCCACAATATAATCAAAACAATGTTTTTTTCTCTTGTGAAAAAAAAAGATCTACAAAGATTTGGGCAATTTTAAAATAGAATCAGCAACTAGTCGATTAGATGGCTCGATCACTACCAACAAAGAACAAAGATTCAAAACTAGATCCATAATGGTTGAAAGAAACTATATGTGCACTTGTATGGCTCAAAGAAAACTCCAAATTTATATGGTTATCTGGGCAATTTTACATTGAAGAGCCCTTTTAAATCCAAAATTGAAAACTCATTTTGTTTAAGATCTACAAACATATGTAGAATTTACAACAAATATTTCATAGATCTACAAATATTTTCAATGAATTTTAGATCTAGAGTATATTACAACAGATCTAGGGTTCTTTCGAGTATCTTCCAGTGTTGAATTTTTTTCCCACAAAACAGAGTTCAGGTAGAGATAAAAAGGCAACTTGTGAAACAATCTACGTGGATAAATGTGTCTTATCTCCTTCACTAGTCATGCATGCTTTATTTACCACGAACACCTCTGATTTGATATTCATTTTCTGCTTCATCCATTTCACTTAGAAAAAGGATAAGGCTATCCCATGAAGTGCACCCTTTTGGTGCCTAGAACTAACCCAAAGTCCGCCCTTATAACCTACCAGCAGGTGCTCTATATGCCACTGTCCAGCAACTACAGACACATTAGATGAAGAATTTTAGGATGGATCAGTAGAAGAGTTCACAAAAGCACATAAAGGAGAGCCTTGTGCTGGGCATAATTAAAATCAATAACAATCTATAAAGCTACACTCCTCAGAGGAACCATGGAGTGAAGAGTCAAAGACAAGAGAACCATTAGCTAAGGTTGTTGTATACTAATTTCATTTGGTTGTTGTATATTGTTTGGCAAGGAGATTAGAGTGCCTTTGTCAAAGTAAAACCTACAGGAATTTTACATATCAGGAGTTGCAATCTGCTACTTCTGGTTTTTCAATAGGTTGCATTTCTAGATTTCCTCCTGGAATTTTTCATTTCTGCGCTTCTATTTTGAAAGGTAAATTTCCCTTGAAATGTTTGTTAACCTTGTGAACTCAATTCAGTTATGCAACATCCTTATTCTTGTAGGGAATTTTATAGGAAGAGGAGGCTGCAGTCAGCCTCTCTGCAAATTGAATCACTAGAAATATTAACTTGACTGAGTTAAATTATCTTAGCAATGCTGTAATTTAGTAATATGGATTTTCATCTGACAGGGCACTAGGTTCTGCTGGGAACATATTTTCCACAAACAAAAAGGAATTTGCTTCACTTGTTGGACCTGGATCACCATTGGAGATGATCGAGCGTATTGCAGAACTTGGAGCTGAGGTTTTGCTTCTAGTATATATTAAAATTTTGTTGCCATCTATTAGTTGTTTTGAGCTGCTGCAAACTCTCTGGAATTGAAATGGTAATGCTAATAAAATACAAATTGCAGGTAGTGACTCTTAGAAGAGGCCCTTCGGGAAGCGTTGTTTAGAGGCAAGATGTTAGTACTCAATTAAACATTCATATTAGGTCCGACCATCGGCGGGGTAAGAACATGCCAGGTAACTTAGGTCTTGCAATATGTGCCAGTAACTATCTTTTCAACTCTACTAAATTCATTACATATGCAATAATCTTATTTCATAACAGAAGCTTGTTGTGCATGATTTTTGTATTACTTTGTTTTGTGTTGTAACATTCCAAGGGTGTGTAACAGACCCACATTTCCAGAGATTCCATATTCTTATTTACTGTCGCTGAGATTTTATGGATTATAATTGAGACTATGTATTTATGATTTTAAATAAAAACATTCATGTTGTTTAGCAGCTTGTTTCAGGGAAGGGGAAACAAGAACATTTTTATTTGTCGTCTCGATTATTGATTTTATTTTGTATAGATATAAATTCATGTTGTCAGCTTTTCCTGTTACGTTACCAAATCATTCATATAGATATAAATATATGCATATATGTATATTTGAAGAATGTGTTGTGCTAAGAGTAGTACAATGAATGTGAGTAGCTAACTGGTTGTTTCATTTTGTAGTTAATACCACCTGCCTTCAGCAGTCTAACGAGGAAGATGCAATGGCTAGAATATGAATTTTTCCCTTGTGAAGCAAACTTGATGAATCGATGCATTGAATAGTTATTGAATTACTATCTACAGGGAAATATATTTGTATATATTACACAAATTTGGTTTGAAAACCTCATTTGGTGGAAAACCATTTTTATGCGACGATTATATTACTTGGATTGTGCATGAAATGATTCATGTTTACAATTTTGTTAGATATTACGACAGCTGAAGCATGAGAATATCATAGAGATGCTAGATGCATTTGAAAGTCCATAGGAGTTTTGTGTTGGGACAGAATTTGCGTAGGTATTTATGATTGTATTATAACATGTGCGTACTCTTTTATCTTTCCAGTTTGAAGTATATCATCATTAAAATTCTGCTCCCAAAGCATTTGATATAGATCATAGACTTATAAATGATTTTGATGATAGGGTGAACTATTTGAGATTCTTGAAGATGAAAAATGCCTTCCTGAAGCACAAGTTCAGGCTATTGCTAAGCAACTGGTATTTTAGTCTTTATTTTATGCATTTGTAGCTGCAAGTCAATTTGTGTGTGTGTAGATTTTCTCAGTGTTTTTAGTGGTTGGATTAACGATATTTTGGATTAAGCGTGACTTCTTAAAATCTTGTTTCACTGTTTCTTATTATTTTTTGAAAATCCGTAGTTTTAGGACAAACATTTCGATCATGAATCTACCTCCCATTTGATGAGTAATGTGGGCATAAAGGGGTATTTGTGATGAAGAGTTTGCCAGGATTATATAAGTATCTTTTTGGAGTTAGGTTAGATTGAGAATTTGAGGGGCAGTTGTGTCCTGTTTGGGAAGGCTTGGAATATCTATAGGTTTAGTCACTACATTTGACGTCATTTATTTCGAAATAATTCTAATTTTGCTGAATCTCAAGGATTGGTGAATTTAATGGTGAACTGATGGTGGATTTTACAAGTTTACACAAAATATACACTCAAAATGGGAGCCAACATGGCCTTCCTGTTTGTCACAGATCATTGCTTATTCATTGCAAATATTTAGTTTTGAGCCATTTGTAAGCCTTTGGCATTATATATACTCAGTATTGTATTCACTTTGGATGATTCATTATAAGTAAGTTTTTGATGCATTGCTAGGTACTATTGATAGCTTATAAAACTTAGATTTTGACAAGGTATTTTATGAAATTAGAGCTAAGCAATTTTTTGTTGCTTAATGATGTGAAGAATATATCTCCTAGGGCATACTTTGGCCTCATGACAAGGTTGAGGTTCCCTTTTATTTTTGGATCTTTATGTTTTTAGTATAATATAAAAGAAAATTGTTTCAAAGTTCAAAGTTCAAACGCACACACATATAAGGTAAGCATCTTGTGGGGTATGCTTACCTGAAGTGCCCTCCACTGTCTTTGGCATATTTAGAATCATTAGAATCAGCATCCGCTACCCTTAATCCATTAGCATTGCCATCAATTTCTGAAATCAATTCTCAACTTCAGTTTATACCTACCCTTCCCCTCCAACTTATCACTCCTACTTCTCCATCAGCAGCTCCTCTTTCTAGGGATTCGCCCCATGAGGCTATGTTTACAGAACAGATCTATAAAGTGAAAATTATGTCAATCTAATATTATTTTATGATAAACTGTATGTTTATCTATCTGTGGGCATTCTTGACAACAAAGTTAAAAACTTCATTATGAGTTGTCCTGTACTGTTCCTCTTGAATACAACTTTATGGGCTATTTGAGGGCCTCTCTAATGATATGCAAATAATTGTGCATACTGTTGTCATTTTTTTAACATAATTTGGCCACTGTAGTTGTCCTTCAATTGTGTTGTACTGGGCATTGACATCAGAGTTCCCGAAACATGAAAAAGCCACGAAATTTTCTTGTTTCTCACTGTGTTTTAGTTCTTGTCAGTATGTGTAGTGAACTTCAGTAATGTAATGACTTCACTGCTAAGGTTTAGTATCGTAGTTCTAGTGGTTAGCCTATCTTTTCTAACTTTAATGTCTATTTTTTCTCCAGGAAGGGTTCTTGGTATATGAATGCAACTCTATGTGCAGCTGTAATAAAGAATGCCCAAACCGGATGCTGCAGAAGGGAGTGCAAGTCAGAATTGAAGTATATAAAACAAAGCATAAGGTGTTATTTTGATTTTATTGAAGTTCTAGTATTGGTAATGCATTAGGAGCATTATTGAAATGTAATCATGGTATAGAATGTAAATAACTTCACTTGTTAATGTCAGATGCATTTTTTCAAAAAGCAAAAGCTTGGTTTCAAAATTATCAATAAACCAAGGTGCAACAAGACCCCAATTCTGTTTCAATGTTTTGGTATGTCTTTCTATTTGATTTTATTGCTAGGCAGTTAGAGCTTCACAATCAATTTCACGTGGGACATTCATTTGTGAATACCTTGGAGAGGTCTTAAATGATCAAGAAACAAATAAAACAGGAGAAAGGTAAATTTTTATCTTGTATTAAATTTTGTTTTCCTATTTCTTCATCATAAATGGTTCTCTAATTGAATGCACCTATTGCTTACTGCCACTGCTTTTCTTGTTTGTTCTAAATTACTACTATTTAGGTATGACAATGAAGGTTGTAGCTATCTATATGATATTGACGCCCATATTGATACAAGTGATTTGATTGATGGTGTACAACTAGATCTGATATATTTTGAATTCACTGCTGATCTGTTTCCCATGGAAGTAGATAACAGTTTGAACTACTTGTAATTCATACTGTATACTATTAAAAGTATAATTTTGCTATCTTAAAGAATAAAGATGAAGTCCGCACTAAGGAAACCACTTGCCACCAGAAAAATTAACAACCAAAAAGTAAAAGCTATGTTAAATCTACAGTCCTGTAATTTTGTCTTTCATAACCAGTGTCCTGTTTTAATCTTACCACATATTCATATACCAGTCCTCTCCATTTGGTAACTGGAAAAACATCTCCTACATTAATGTACGCACATTAAAATGAGTTCTCTAGTCATAACTTCTCTAGCCTAGATCTACGTAACTTCATCTTATCATACAACAACATTGTCTATATGCATAACAATAGTGTCACCTAGCTGTCAACTGGAGTATTTGAGCTGCAAGAATATCAAGGTGAACTGACCTGGTGAATGATATATTCAGGAATCCAACAATTTACTGAAGTAAAATAGTAGCAAAATTTCTAGCTGGTAGAAATCAACTAATCTGTCGAAACAGTGAGCATCCCTGTGCTCATTCTAGATAGTAAAGTGTGCTTGTGTTGTCCAAAATGGGATAGAAATTATAGCGAGTGAAACTGAATCAAAGAGAAAAATGATGTTGTGGTGTTGAGAAATGAGATTTGGAGAACTGAGATCTTTAAATCGAGATTGTGGCTTTTGTTTTCAGAATTTCACCTACATCGTGGTATTCTATTGGAATTAAGGTCTCATTAAAGCCTATGGGCTAATTGTGAATTAACATAGAGATTTAGGCCATCGGCTAATTGTGAATTAACATAGAGCTTTAGAACCTAAGCCTACATGCATTAGGCTCCTATGTTATAATTGTAAAAACATTGAATACATTAGGCTCCTATGTTATAGTTGTACAAAAACTGAACATAGTCAAGGGACTTATTTAAATGCTCCTATGTTATCACGATATATAGACACTAAATAGTGGAATTAAAAATATTCAGAAAGTGCGAACATTTTTACACTTTCTTTGTCTTTGAATTGGGATAGAAGGTATCCACCATGGTTGGTTGGTTATTACAGGAAGAGGGTAAAATAATATTTGGTTGGTTTATTTTTGGTGAAGTCTTTCTGCCTTAACCTTTTACTTTTTAGGAGATCTAAATCCTTCAACTGTTCATTTCTCAGCAAACAAGTCAATGGATAACCTAGAACTTCATTTTAAGTTATGAGTGAACCCCACCACATTTCTTTAGGGAAGAACTAATAGATGAAACTTGTTGAAGGCATAACATGGATGGAATTCGATAAATAAAAATGTACTTGTAATTCTGATAATGTTTTTGAATGGAGAAAAATGAATTGTTGTTTGAGAGTTTTCTTTTTACGTAAGATAATGTTTTCTTGTGTTTGGGAGATGTTTGGTAAATAGGTTAAATTGTTCTGGCTTTGACTACTTCAATCCTTAAAAGGAGATTATCAACTGATATAGGATACTCAAGTCTTACTAGTCTTACTCTCCCAGACTAGCCCTTATTGGCATAAATAAACATCATTATACCTAGCATCAAATCCTACAATGCTATACAATTATATTTTTTTCCATTAATTAAGAGACAAACCCTTGTACCCTTGGATGCCTTGTCATAGTTACACTCAGGTTGAAACAGATGAGATGATGCACCATAAAATTCCATGCCAGATTTATACACAGGTCCTAAACAGGTTGAAGTTGGAACATTTACTTGCTTATAGAATATCTAGCTATTTTGGATTCAGACGATTGTGGATGGCTACATTTATTGGAGAGTTATGTTCTGTCAACTTACCATTTTTTTGGTTACATATTTTGACATCAGAGATTCAAAATCGTTTAGATCACCTTTGGCTATCAAACTGACATTGTAAGGTATCTATTCTGTCAAATTCACCATGGACTTGAAATTGGTCTCATCCCCAAATCGGCAGCATGTTCTTCTTTTGGGATTGGACTCATAACTGTTGTTAAGTTTAGCTTCTCATTTTAAGGTCTTAGTATAAGCACACTAAAGTCTCTATCAATTTATGGTGATGGCATAGTCAATTTATTCTATCAAACAGGTATGTGAGACCAATTTTGTGTTTTTTTGCTCTTAGTCTATAGTGAATGTTTTAGTCAATTACCAAAAAGTTTGAAGACATTTTCCTACTTGAATCCTTTTGCCTGACATTGATCAGAATAGGTCATATAAAATCCTTGTATTTATTATATGATGACGTGATTAGTTCCCATTTATGTGGCTAAACTAAACTCAAACCTTCTCTTCACCAATGAACACAACATCTTCTTATTCATTGGCATTACTTTTTTATTAATGATGCCATATGTTAATCTCCAAAAATTATTCAACAATCAGGTTAATGAAATATTTAACTCCTTTCTGTGGTTACTTTTTTAGTTTTTTCATTTTTATTCCTTGTCAATGTTTAATGATACCTATACATGCTGAAAACTTAGTCTTTAGCAGATTCATATTACAAAAACTAAACCAAAATGTATTGGATATAATTGTTGCTTGTAGTGGAATGATGCATACAATCTGAATGTTAACAAGATAGAAGGTATAAGCCTCTCTCATGAGGAAATAGGAACACCCACTCACTAAATTAGGACCCTGTGCAGTACACCCTATGTAGCAAAATTACCTTTTGTTGATCCGAAGCCATGACACAAACTATGCAACTGTAACTCTATTAAAAAATCCAGAGACAGGTTATTTTCAAAAACTACAATTACTTCAAATAAATAATTCAAAAACAATACTCCTATCAGCCTCTCTTTGCACCTTCTGGGGCAACTGCTATTAATATCTTGCATTTGACATAAAGGTAGTAATTCCTTCCAACCATGGTCCAATTGTCGCTACCCGTCCTGGTCACTAATTCATCAAATTCTTGCTCAAGGACTGCAAAAATATTAGCTGTGAATATGACATTAATCTTACGAGCTTTTCCTAGGGGATGAAATGTGTGTATCTGACAAATATCCGTTGCTACCAAAAATCTTGTATTTGGTTCTTGGTTGTTGGAACTTGATGGAGGTAGGACCCACAGTCTCGGTTTTTCAAAACTTTATTGCCCAATCAATTTCACAATCTGGGCAAAGTCAACCCGTTCTCATTCAATCTGGGAAAAGTCAATCGTCGCCTCCATCCTACGGCTGGAAGGCTATCGCACTACCACTCCATCATCCGACGGTAGTCGAGTGACCCAGCTACACGGAGGTTAATTCTCCAAATGTGCGCGATATAGATGGTATCACAAAACCACTCAATTACAAGTGTCCATCGCCGGAGTATATCGCGTTGTTTTTATAAAAACAAATCACCACCTTCGACCTCGCGCGATACTGCTAGGTTTGGATTTGAAAACTGCCTTTACTGTTCAATGATTGTGGTTCCACTCCTTGCCTTCAGGGTTCCATCGCTCCATAGTTGAACAACCCTTGCCAATTTACAATCCTCCTTGGTTTCGGATTGCGGTTCTCAACGCTGGTCCAATTCATGCATCGACCACGCTATGTTGTTCCAGCACGGATGACCTCATCCACAAGAAGTAGTTGCGATGCAATTACAGGGCCAGCATTTTTAATCTGGCACTTCATAGAGTAGTTGTCGAAAATTCCCTCCAAGTATGGGTCCATCAATTCTCCTGTATGATGATTTAAACCAACAATATTTCCTTTTTCATGCTCCAACTGTAGTCCAACCAAGACGTCTTGAGTATCCAGTCCAGAATTTTCTGCCAGAGTCTTGGGCACAACTAAAAGCGCATCAAAAAAGGCTTCAACTCCTCCCCACCACAAGCTCAAACCAATCTCTCCATATTTCACCTCTTCGCTCTCCTCAAAGCTACAATCCCTTCTCTTGCAAGAAGATTGAGTGACATATAGAGGGGCCAAATGCATCTAAAGTAGGAGATCTGGATCGAGTGCTAATAGCTTCAGTTGATCAAGTAGTGTGCGATGGAGGGAGCAGAGTAAGAAGTGGATAAAATAGGATTTTAAGAGCCCACATAATAAATAGAGGCAGCGGTAGAATAGAAGAAGCAAAGGCATAGTAAAAGATAGGGGAGGCAGTAGCTAGCAGCTGAATCCCTTTTCTCACCGAGAGAACACCACCAGCTTCTTTAGCAAAAACGCGACCCAATAATCCGTTGATTCACTAGTGTTAGAGGCCCTCACCAACATCTCGTATAGCATATAAGCTCTCATTTCCATAAAATGAAGCATCCAGCAGTTGATCACAACAAAATTGTTGTCAGTGCCATCACAAAATTTCTTCTTCAGGTTAATGATCTTTTGAATTTTCTCATCTACTTGTCTTCTTTCTGCTAAAATGATTTTCTCCCTCTGCTCTGCATTTGAATAAAAGAAACCGGCATTTACTTCACTCTTTTCATATTCTAGAGACATTGCAAGTCAATTCATTACAGTTTCGAATTCTTGTTGTCGTTTATCGAATCCCATACTGCAATGACCGTGGGATATTTCATTTTTTTTTTATAAAAATTTAACCTGTCGTCGCTCGAACGATGTAGTTTGCGACTGTAGATCTGAACCCCGTTCAAGATTTGCATCGGAAGAAAATTATTGATGATGTGAGACAAGCCCTCCCAGCAACATCTTCTAAGAGGCATTCAGAATATTTTCATTAAAAAAAAAAAAAATTTGAACCCGCTGTCACTCTTCCGACGCGCTATAACCATCGGAAGACCGACATTACATTTTGAAAAAAATTTACTATGCCGTCGGAAAAGCGACGTTTACCAACATCGAAAGAGTGACGTTCCCAAAAGCGAAGTTTCCAAACGTCGGAAGAGCGACACCACTAGCGTCAGAAGAGCGACTTCTGCTCAATGTCGGTATTGCGACACTTCAAAGCATGGTTAGCCATAACGTCATCTTCCGACACCATATGAGCATCGGTATTGTGACACTTTAGAAGCGTCGTTAGCCATAACGTCGGTATTGTGACACTTCATAAGCATCGCTAGTGCGACACTTCATAAGCGTCTGTATTGCGACGCTTTTGCAAACTGTCGGAACAAGTGTCACAATACCGACGCTTTATGAAAGCGTCAGAAGACCGACGTTATAACAAACCATGCTTTGAAGTGCCTCAAACTGTCACTCTTGCAACGACTAGGTGTCGGAAAACCGACAAATTGGCCATAGGAAATTGGGCCAAATTAGTAGTGAATCCACCAATGAGACCAACCTTGGACAAAACCAAGGGAAAATTGACAAAAATATAAAACCATAGCATACATTCAAACCTTCCTTCTTGAACCCGCAAACATCAAGTCTTCCTTTGCTCACAATATTTATCTTTTATTATAGCTGCATCTAGATCCCCTTCCTTAACAACACAAGCATCGCCAAGGATCAAAGATAAACTCGCTAGAAACCATTTACTATGCTTCCTTTCCTAATAAACCATTTACCAAATTTTACACTGAGGGCTTATCACTTTCAACAGAATTAGACTTGGGACTAACATCTAGATTTTCCTCTCACTTACTCCTTGATTCTAATCTTCCACCTTGATAATGACCCTTTTTTCTATCATCTCTTATGCATTTTTTCAAATCCTCCTCCCTGATGATCTCAGTGTACTCCTCGTCGCTTTTAAAAAGGCTTTTGACATTCCAAATTTCATCATTTTTTAGCTCAACCCCTGAGTCGTACTCCATCCTAAGGGTCATACCATCTTCCATATCTATAACAATGAACCATTGATTAGTTGGGTTTTTAACGCACATAAAAGTTGGTGGTGTGTAATCGTGTGGACTGAGTGACAACTAGGGTTTAACCTAGATCATCAAAAAAAAAAAACATTACAACAATATTTAACAATGCATTATAGCTCATTATGTCACTAGTGAGGATTTGAACCTTGGTAGGAATAATAATAATAATTTCAACCAACCACCCTAAATAACCCCAATTAAAAAATAAACAATACTTAAGCTAAGAAAATTAAAGTATTGAAACTAAAATTAAGCTATTATAAATACATTATAAAATATTTATAAAATATTGAAAATTAAACTATTATAAATAGACAATAATAAATTAATTATTATTTTTAATATTTTATAAATAATTAAAGGGTATTGGTATGAGTGCAATTTCAAAATGGCAGAATCTAATGATTAGATGTTTTTAATTTCAAACTAAGTGCCAAGTCGCTAATGAAAGATGTGAGGTAGTAGGAGCTCGTGCATACCACACACATAGATGATGGTGACACGTGGAGAATAAGGTGGGTACTACCACCCACGTGACATAATGACGACATTTAATATGGGTGGAAGCCAACTCGTGATGTCAGACAAGGGTTGAAAAAGCATCGGTGCGGGAGGAATGTAATGCATGTTAAGGGTGGTAACGTTACATGTGGTAATATGCTTTTTAATTTATCTGTGGAGTAGAAAGTTGAACAAGAAGTTGGCGAGAGGTTGAAGTGTTCGGCGACAGTTGTGCGGTGCTTCTCTAGGTATGTTTTAAGCCTCTTTATCATGTATGTTTCTGCGCTAAGAGAAGGACTTCGGTCATTAGCTTTATTTTTGTTTTCTGTGTATGGGAGATGCAAGAACCACCATGGGTTTTGTCTATTGTTTTGGGTTATGGGATGGTTTAGTGAATTTTACTTGGAATTTTACGGTGCTTAAGCCTTCGAAGTCCCGTTTTCTTGAGCATTGGGGAGTATACGGGAATTGCAATTCTGTCCTGCTGTGTTTTTATGATTTTAAGTCTGCATATATGGTCTTTTTGGGTGTTGTGGGTTGTGACATTTCTAAGTTCTATAATATCATGGATGTTGTTAAGAAGGTGGGAGTTATCGTCCAGGAATCTATAATGGCCAGCTTACCTGTCTTGTTTTTTCATTGGCATGACCCTGTTTGTTTACCAACTGGCCCTGCTTTTCACCAATTTTATTATGCATGCCTTCCAATTGGCACCGAATGTTCTCTAATTGACATTGGTTGTTTCTCTACCATTTTGATTTATCTCATTCCTTATACAAATACTTATTTCCTTAATGCTGCTACTTATAACCTTCATAATTCTAGACCTCCCTTATACCTTATTTGTAACCTCCATAGCTTGCCCCAAAAATTATATGAAATTCAATGTATGGCTTCCAATGAAAATTTTCGGGGCAGAGTTCTGCCAAGTACCCAGTTTAGATTCTCTCCTACTGGGCTTGTTTGCACTGTTAAGAAGAGGGGGGGTTATGGCTCTAATTGTAATGGTGAAACTACTAAAGTTTGCTATTAGGAGGGCACGAGAGCTGTGTATCCGCCTATTTTGTGGGGTTTCTGTTGAGTGCTTATCCATATCCTATTAGAGACTGGAAACATTCTGTCTCTACATGATTTGTCACGGATTTTAAGGAAACTTCTGTTTCTTTGGAAAACGGTGACCCCTTTTACCGACCCTATTGCTAACCTCATATTTCATTCGGAGAAAGAGATAAGGAATGATGACATGCATTACATCGTTAAAATTGAGAATGTTACTCTCAACAATTAGGATATTTTCCTCTGTATTTTAACTAAATCAATTATTGAAATTTTGTTGCACTTCACAGATATTTTTAGATCATATACAGGTGTTCCTTTAGCCTTGGTCTGGTACTCAGACCGACAGAGATGAATATTTTAATGGTCGGCACTCCATGTGCAAGGTCAAATGGTGAAAGGTCAAGCAGTGAAAAATGAAGTAAAGGACAAAGGAAAGAAAAACAAGGGTAAGTCAAAAACGTGCCCCAGCAGGAGGGGAAGAATGTGTGGTAAAGAAATCATAGAAAATCTCTTCGAGGCCTACGAGGAAAGTACACCTTCTAAAGTAAAATCACTCATTTCAATCTAGCAGCGTGACTGTCAAAATAAAGAGGAGGGTGAAATACAAGAGGAAGCAATGGAGTTTCTGACAGATTTAGGTAATACCAGGAGAAGAATGTCATTATTTCAATGACCCATCCATACTTACTAGACAATGAAATGTATATTGGCTAAGGCCATAGTTAATGTTCAGGAAACTGGAGGGGATCCAAAAGCCGTGTCTATTTTAGCTAAAATGAGAAGGGACATACAAGAAATCCACCTTCTGCAACATCACCAGAATGTTTGCCTAGGCCGCATGGAATGTCAGCTAAAAGTATGAACCAAGTTGATATCCTCGGATCCAATGTTAATGACCCAGCGCCTATCGAGTCATCTGATGATTGAGTCTTATGAAATCCTTTTCTTTTTTGTCTTTTTGACATGCATATTGCGGGTAGAATTTTCTTTTTGATTAAGTCATTGCATGTAATAGACAACAAATTTGTAGAGGCAGACAATATTAGGTTCAAACTTTATCAATTCTGGTTGGCCTATAACTCTTGGAGGTGGCGAACGGACCTGGTTTCCTATGGGAAAGTTGAGGCCATCTAACATATATATTGTTTTTAACCTACTTTTCTATTTTTTGATTTAATGGATAATACGGAGGATCTACTAAACTTATAGAAAAAAGCTTAAGGTGGGTGAGGATTTGTTGACTTTTTTATTTTAATTTTTTCAATTCATTGCCTAGATTGATTCTCAAGGGAATATGCTCAACATATGCTTCCTTTGAATGCTTATCAATGACTGTAGTAAATTTTTAAAAATTGATGTCTCGATGCCCACCAATTTCTTAGGGATTTTCAAAGCATACCTAGTTTTAGAAGAAATGCCTTATATCTTGGTTGTAAAGGATAGAAACTCTTCAAAGCTTTTGTTTTTTTATCAAGACTTCAGATTCTTAAAAGTTAAGAAAAACCAAAGTTGATAATAATATTTTTGTTACAATAATTTTTTGTTATATATTTATCAATGGTAAATAGAAATGAAACTTTTGGCTATATCAACTAGATTAATATTTTTAATGTAGTTATACTAGTTTACTATTTATAATACTATATACTCTTTATAATTCTTTTGACTAAAAAAATTGTTGTAAACCAAGTAATATAAATCTAATAAATTAAATTGAAATTAGTGTATAGTGAAATTATATTTTTTCAATATTTATAAATAAATTTAATATATTGAAAAAATATTGAGACATTTATATCTTGTAAATTAAATTAAATAGTTTAAATTTACGATTAAAAATACTTTGCAAAATTTTTAAATAAGATGATTTAAAAATATGCACCAAATTTCAAACATAATTGAAATAAAAGGAAGAATAATAATTCCAAAAACAAAAATACCGAGCATATTAAAAAACGTAAACCTCACATTGTTAAACTACTTTTTTTCAAAGGAAAATATACTGTGGCCATGTGCCGCTCAGACGTGTCCTGTGTACAGTTGCCATATGGGTAACCGAAGTTTCTGTTTCAAAAGGACATATCTGCTGCCTTTTCCTGTCACTCATTTCTACACCAAGTATAATGCAGCGCGCCTTCTGGTATTCTTCCGAACCAGAAATTTCCAATTCCAAATTATGGGGTGGCCTTTCGCAGCACCATAGGCACAACAGAAGTTTCAACTTCAAAGGATTACCCGCTCCTTCCAAAGGAGTAACTCGAATTCAAAATATTTATTAAATAATCACACTTAATAAAATATACATTTGGCTTCCCTAGCTTTTAATGTTGGATTTTAAATTTTTCCACTTTCTTAGTGTTTTTATATATCATTTTGTTATTATAAATTAAATAAATATTCGTTAATTAAAATTAATTAAAAAATAATTAGAAACTTTTCCATCCAAATTTAATTTTTACAAATAATATGAATTTTGACAAATTTAATTTTTACAAATAATATAATATGATAAATTTTGATATTAAATAAAGTAAATGCAACACACAACGTGAAATAAAGCTCACACAACTTGTTATTCGCTAAACAACGACATTATATATTTATAACATAGGCACTCACCTAATTTTCCTAAGTTTGGGGCAAAAATCGTGAACTGGTGGAACTAAACTCTAATTATAAAACTCTTATTCAACAAACCATAACCACTATTATTTCTACATTTTTCTAGATTATTCTCACATCCTCCCTTAATGGAGAAATGGATTTTCTACAACACCTATTTTACATCTAAAAACTTCAAACTTGAGTTTACCAAGAGGCTTGGTAAAGATATCACCCATATTATCCTTGGTATTACAAAATACTAAATCAATTTCATTTGATTCAATCTTCTCTCGGACAAAGTGGTATTGCAGCTCAATTTGTTTTGATCTGGCATGATATATTGGATTGTGTGCTAATTTGATAGAACTTTGACTATCACAATTTATGCATATTGAACCACTTTTCTTCTCTTCGAGATCTGCAAGAATTCTCCGCAACCAAATAGCTTCACAGGTGGCATTGGTCAAAGCTTTGTACTCAGATTCCGTTGATGATAAAGAAACATTTGGTTGTTTCTTACTACTCCATGACACAACCCCTGATCCTATATGAAATGCATAGCTAGATGTAGATCGTCTGTCATCAGGATTTCTTGCCCAATCTGAATCAGAAAAACCTGTCAGTGCAACATCAGATTCATCAATATACATAATACCTAAATTGATTGTTCCTTTTAAGTATCAGAGAATTTTCTTTGCAGCATTCCAGTGATTTCCTGAAGGCTTAGCCATAAAATGACTAAAGATACTAACTGAGTATGCAATGTCTAGTCTGGTAGTGGTGAGATAGTTCAGACTTCCCACCAATTGACTATATAAAGTTCCATTTGCCTCTTTAGTTCCATCTTCTTTGTACAACTTTGCATCCTGTTCTAAGGGGGTTGACATAGCTTTGCAATCACTCATATTGAACTTTTTAAGAATTTCCTTTGTGTATTTACTATGAGTGATCAATGTTTTACTAGGCTCTCTCCATACCTCAATTCCTAAACAATAATGCAATTCACTCAGATCTTTCATTTCAAATTCCTGAGACAACTGAATTTTAATTTCTTCAATTAACTTGTAAGCACTGCCTGCGATAATGAGATCATCCACATATAAAGATATTAAAGCAACATTTCCTTCTTCATTTTTCTTAACATACAGGTTAGGATCATTTTTTCTTTTCACAGACCCATTTTGATGAAAGAAGGTATCAATCTTTACATACCATGATCTCGGCGCCTGTTCCAAACCATATAAGGCTTTTCTTAACCTGCAGACTAGATGCTCCTGTCCTTGTTTGACAAACCCTTTAGGTTGAACCAAATAAAATTCTTCCTTTAAATCACCATTCAAAAAAGCAGATTTGACATCCAATTGATGTATATTCCAATTATTTTTTGTAGCTAAGGAAAACAGTACTCTAATTGTATTCAATTTAGCTATTGGTACAAAAGTATCTTCATAATCAATTCCCTCCTATTGAGCATATCCTTTTGCAACTAATCTCACCTTAAATTTATCAATGCTACCATCTGCTTTAAATTTAGATTTATACAACCATTTGCTTCCAATTGGAACTTTGTTTTCAGGGAGTTCAACTAATTCCCATGTTTGATTTTTCATAAGAGAATCATATTCATCATTCATAGCATTTCTCCATTGTTCATGCTCTTTAGCTTGCTCATAATCAACTGGTTCTACAACATTCATGATATTAGACATCAAGGAATAATCTCTATAGCTTGCAGGAAGTTGAGTTTGTTGGGTTGACCTTCTTGGTTCTACAATACCTGTTGGAGTTCCATCCATGATTCTCCTGCTTTGAGGTGAATCTTCCTCTCGTGATGAATCACTGCTGCTGGATGTTCTCATGCTGCTTTCATTCTGATCTTGAACTTGTGCCTGTACCTGTTCTTGTTCCTGTTTAACCAAAGTATCAATTTTGACATGATCATCATTAGATATATGCCAAGTATCATTGATTGTATCACTTTTATCAACATTCTCATGAAACACCACATCTTAACTTGCAAATAGTTTATGTGAACTGGGATAAAACATTTTATATGCTTTCTGATCTGTACGATACCCAATAAAAACACACTTGATTGACTTTGCATCAAGCTTTCTTCTGTTATCCTTAGGAATATGTGCAAAGGTAGTACATCCAGATACTCTTAAATCACTTACATCAGGTTTATGACCATAAAGAATCTCAAAAGGAGTTTGAAAAGCTATTTTGTTAGTGGGACTTTGATTCTTCAAATAAACAACAGTATTAATGGCTCTTGCCCATAAACCATTAGAAATGTTCTTACCTTGAAGCATACTACGAGCACACTCGACCAGTGTTCTATTCCATCTTTCAGCAACAGAATTTTGCTGAGGATTATGAGGTACTGTGAACTGTTGTTGGATCCCATGAAATTTACACTACCTGTTAAACGCTCCTGATTTATATTCACCACCCTGATCTGATATGAGAATTTTAATGTATTTGCCTGTTTTCTTTTCAATCAAAGTTCTGAATTATTTAAAATACTCAAAGACATTAATTTTTCTTTGTATGAAATAGATTCGTGTATATCTAGATCTATCATCAACAAAAATAAGAAAGTAGGAAGCACCACCAAGCGACCTAGTTTGCATAGGTCCACATACATCAGTGTGAATTAATTCAAGTATATCATATTGTCTTTTCTTTGTATGAATGGGAAAATCCTCTCTATGCTGCTTACCAAGTGCACAAGCTTCACATGGTAAATGTTCACACTTCATAACAAGAATACCTTCAACCATTGTTTTTATTTACAACAACAATAAATCATTGTAATTTAGGTGCCCATACCTCTGATGCCATAACTCTGCTATTGATTTTGCTTTGGATATCAATGAAACATGACGCTTCATCCTCAAATCCAATTTATACAATCCACTAGCCCTGATACCTGTGGAAATAACCTTGTAGCGATCCTAAACATCTTTCACAATACACCCCAATTTACTAAATTCCACTTTTAAATTATTATCAGTGATAGTTGAAAAAAATATCAAATTATTTTTAATACCAGGAACATACATCACATCATGAATCTGTCTCATTTGTCCATTAGGAAAGTACACAATTATTATGCCATATCCTTGGACTTTATGTGACATGTTATCTCCTAGTTAAATGTGTGTGCCATCAGTTTTCTCGTAATATTTATCATACCATTATTTATTGCAAGTCATATGAGCTGATGCACCAGAATCTATGAACCAAGCAGTCTCATCATCAGTTTCAGCAGACAATGCAGCATCATAAAGAAACAATTTAAGATTTTTAAATCCATCAGTAACTGAAGTGTCTCTATTCATGAAATTTCCATTATGCCTTCTATGTCTCTGATTTGATTCATGATTCTTTATTCTACAGCAATATTTAGCTAGATGTCTAGGTTTTCCACAATAATCACATTCAATATTTCTCTTAACATAAGAATCAGGATGTGTCATACCTTTCTTCTTTGCTTGAAAATGGCCTCTGTTCCTGTCTCATGGTCTCCCTTGGAATGATCTTTTACCTCTTGCAATCAATGCCAAATCAGAATCATTTGAATCCAGTTCAAAAATTTTCATTCTCTCTTCTTCTTGAAGAAGAATTCTAGCCAATTCATCAAATTTAGGAGCCGTTTTTCTAGCTGAGAGTGCTAAAATAAAGACTTTATAGTCTTGGACTAAACCCTTCAAAGCAATAGTTACTAAATCGCTACTAGACACTTTTCCACTAATGTCACCAAGCTTATCGCTTAAGTCTTTAATTCTAGAAACAAAGTTGCTGATGCTTTCATTGGCTTCCATTTTGATAGATAGTAGCTTCGTTTTTAAAAATAAAATTTGGTTTGCATTAGTAGTTTCGTACAAACCTTTGAGAGTTTCCCTTGTGTGCTTTGAAGATTTATAGTCCCGAATGTGAGGAATGATGTTGTCCTTTACAGACATGCGCAACAACACTTTCACTCTCATTTCTCGCTTATGCCAATCTGGAATCGTGGTGGTAGCAACAAGATTGGGCTCATCACCATTGACAATCGTCCAGAGGTTGTATGCCTCAAGAACGGTGACCAACTTAAACTTCCAATTGACATAGTTTTCACCATCAAGTTTGGTGGATTCATTTAATATGAATCGGAAAGAGGATTAGCCATTTTTTTCAACAGCAATGACCAGATTCAATTGCAAGAAATTAATTCACTGTAATGATCCTGCACCAAATTCGATATATACTCTTCTTCAGTTCACAAGAATGACAGCATCGGCTCAACTACTTGACACAACATCCAACACACAATTCCAAAGTTGTGCAGTCTTTGTAATTCTCGACAGGAGCATGTTTTAACTTGAAAGTAGCAGATCCAATTTCAGGTTTAGGAACTCATATTGGATGAGGCTCGATCACTCATGGATTCGGCACGATCCATGCAGCTACGTCCACGTTACCCTTTAGCGTGTTCCCTCGGCTTTGATTTTGATGTTCAGTGTGATCAAAACAACACTTCACACCCAAATCGACCTCATCATAGTGGTCATATTTCTTTTTGACTCGTTGCCAACATATTTTTCAATCCTCACAATCTATTTATGGTCCATAACACCTGCAAAACCTCAACAGATCGGAACGTTTCTCTTGCTGCACCTCTCGGTAGCGTTAAAGACCTTTCACTTCCTCACGGAGCTTTCTCCATCATCACACAATCTAGCAGCCAACGCCTTACAGGTAGCGTTGTTGATAGCGGAGGTTTGGTCACGCAAATCGACAGCCTGCAGATCAAGGATGGCAGTGTATGCTGGATGCAACAACGTTTAGTAGCCAAGCATCATTAGCTTTGATACCAAATTAAATAAAGAAAATGAAACACACAACACACATAACGTGAGACAGAGCTCACACAACTTGTTATTAGCTCAACGACGACATTACATATTTATAGCATAGGCGCTCACCTAATCTTCCTAAGTTTGGGGCAACAATCCTGAACTAGTGGAACTAAACTCTAATTATAAAACTCTCATTCAACAAACCATAACGACTCCTATTTCTAAATTATTCTAGATTATTCTCACAATATTTAATGTAAACTTTATTTTTAAAAGTAAATTATCTTTTAAAAATAAAAACATATTTATTCCTTATATAATATATATTCCTTATATATATTATAGAATTAAAAAAATATATATATTAAAAAAACACTTAGAAATCACTAATTATCATTATAAAAATTACCTTCCTATCTCATCATTACATAATACTAACCATTGGTTGTATTATGTATTGGAGATTTAACATAGCTATTTAAAAATTAAAAGAGAATGAGCTTCTTAAGAAGCATCTGTAGTAGGCACGGAAATAAAGTTCCCATAGCTTCACCTTATACTCCTTATGAGGGCAACTTGAACTCATACATGAAACCAACGTATCCTTATTTTAGGCTGTTGGCATATCACGGAGCAACATCTGTCAAGGTCTGCTTCAACCATCTGGACTACCATTTGATGCATTCTTTTGAGGAGTTATTTGGTGGATTAACTCCTCTAAGTTTTTGTAGGAAGATCCTCCTTCCTCGACCGCTTGCTTCGTAGTTTCCTTCATTTTTCCAACTCTTCTCCTCATTTCAACTCCTTCCTCTCCTCCTATCAAATTCCTTACCAATTCCGCCACTTCCTCTCTTTTCACAGTTTGTTTCAAGTGCAGCCCTATGCTCCACTCTTCACAAACGAATTTCGCACAGCATAGAACACCCATCATATCATAGGAACGCCTTCACTTATGCTTTCAAAGGTGGAGTTCCACCAACTGTGAGTTAGAAACCCTCCCACAGAAGGATGGGACAGTACCTTTATCTTAGGTACCGACCCAACCAACAACCCTCTATCCTTTGTTTCCTCAATAAACTCTTTGGGAAATATGGAAGATTCACCATGAACTATATCTTCCCGGATAACCCACAGGAAATATTGGTTACTGGAAGCCAATCCCCATGCAAATTTGAGGAGTTGTTGATTAGAAAAAACTATAATTCTTCCCAAAAAAATGTACATGATAGAGCATGGACTCTGAGAATCCAACCATGTGAGACAACTATTTTCTTCCTTCCACATACGTAGTTCATAGGAGGATTCATCCTTATCTTTACAATGGAATGACTAAGAGAGAAATAAAGGACTGATGGGATATACACGGAAGTTAACTCTGAGTGCCTCTAAGACTGGGCCTTCCAATTCCTCGAATGTGTTAAATATTAATGTAGTTGCTGATAATGTACCCTAGCATTGAATTATACCACCTTGAATATTGGGATCTGAAGTGTCTGTGACTAAGAAGGTGTTGGGAAGGTCCCTCAACCGTAGTGGGGGCATTCCTGGGATGCAAGTGATCCTCACTTCATCAAGATATTCGTCCATGAGGCAGCTTTCATCTGTGAAATATGAAAACTATTGTATCACAACACTACTACATGTGGGGTGTTTTAAGACATTTTTTTAAGACAAAATAAATCTTTTTTCTTAAAAAGTCACTTTTTATTTTAGTTATTTTATATTAAAATTTAATATCAATTGAATTGTCTTAAAGATAAAATTTAAGACAAAAATAGTGTAAGACAAAAATATTTTGAGACAAAACTTTATATTTAAGGCAAAAATGATTTGAGACAATAATATTTAAGACAAAAACAATTTGAGACAAAAAAAATTAAGACAAAACTTTATATTTAAGACAAAAAAAGTTTGAGACAAAAACAATTTGAGACAAAAACATTTTAAGACAAAACTTTATATTTAAGACAAAATCACTTTGAGACAAAATAAAAATAAAAATTTAAGACAAAAGAAATTTGAAACAAAAAAATTTTAAGACAAAATTTTTTATTTAAGACAAAAGCACTTTGAGACAAAAATATTTAAGGCAAATATTTATATTTAAGACAATGGCGACTTAAGAAAATGACAATTAAGACGAAACCCATTTAAGATAGTTAGCAATTAAGACAAAATCATTAGCATTCGGAAGTTTGCATTGAAATATCCATGAGTGGATAGTGGATAATTATATTTTTTATTTTTAAAAATAGATATTCAAACCACATGAAATTTGATCATTTAATGATATTTATTTCTTTTATATTATATTTTTATTTTTTCATGAAAACCACATTCTAAAAATATAATAAATAAATAGATAAAAAATATTATTTTTTGGTTGGCGACTCAAGGGGATTTGAACTTTGAATCTCATGTTTTAACATAATATAACTTCATAACAAGGTGATTGTCAATTGAGTTACATTCTATGAACTAAAATTGTTTATTTTTTTTAATTTGTGTAAAAATTTAAGGTAGCAATTGCACCAGATGTTGCAAAGGAAACACTATAAGGCATGAAATAGAGAAGAATCTTGACATATAAGAAATCATTGAATGATAAAAATTAGTAAAAAAAACACCATTCAAAAAAATATTCAATGAAGAAGGCTCATTAGGTACAAGGGATGAAAATTCGGTTTTCAAATAGTAAATTGGCATTTGACATTCACCTATGAAACATCAGATTATTCGAAAAATGCTATGGGAAAAATAACATAAATAGATTGTTGGGGGTATAGAAATGATGCAGTTGAGTCAGTTTTTGAGGAAGTATTGCCTGATGAAGGAGAAGGCAGTGGTCCTTGAGGGAGACAAGTTGTGAGCTTCATGAGTAGGGGTTTTTGTTAGCTTAAATTTTGCAAGTTACCTTTTTTTTGGGTGTGCCACAACCTTGATCTTGCTGATAATTCGTCTGCTGGCTACTAATTGAATGCCTCCTTGGAGAGCTTATCTGCTAGTTGATTAAGCTCATGATAAATGTGGGTGAAGGATGACCATTATAGCTCCTGAATGCGTGACCAAATTTGAGACATCAGGGATTGAAGCAACACATTTTACTTATAAAACTTGCATTAGCCCGTTCAACAACTATTTGAGATTTTCCGTCTCCTGCAAACTCTTCAAATTACCACAAGCACTTTCCAAATAAAGAAAAACAAACAATGATGATAAGTCAACCTTTAAATTGGAACCAAGAGTCAGAGTATATCTGATATGAATGAATTGAAATGAATTTATATACAAAACACAGTGAAGATCAAGAATAATCAACATATAAGGAGAAATGATACTTTTTTAATGAGATCACCTGGAGATTCTCTGATAATTTGAGTGGGATTTCCTTAAAAATTCCTACAAGGTATGTTTTCGGTCAGGTGTATGAAAAAACATGATACATTATAGCTACGTAACTTGATCTTGCAGGAAAAATGAATTACTTCACCCAGAAAACTTTATTATGAATACCATTTTTGTGTGATCTCAAGATGTGGGTAAAAGTGCATTATATAAGAAAATAAAAATGTTCATGAAATTCCCATGAACGTGAGTGCATTGATTGTTTTAAAATTTGTTGTTCCATTTTGGTCTCTCTATTGTAGAGTTGCGAGATATTTGTATCATCTAACTAAATTATATTCAATAAATAATCTTGGAATTAACCTAATATTTGAGGAGTAATGCATTTTTATGTGCAACTGTATGGTCTGCGATCTCCTAATTGTGAACTATGTATACCATATCTAATTGGATGTTAGCCAAAGTTTTCCATAGGTATAACATACCCAGTTTTCACCCTCTAAGGGTTGTCTTGCCCATGATCACAATCAACTTCTGATGGCAACTATAATCAGGCCACTTGAAATGCTTCTTCTAGAGTTTAAATTAAACACCTCCTTGAAGAAAAAATAAATAAATAAAATAAGAAATTTTTTTTTAACAATTTAGTTAGAAAACAACTAACAACCCTCTTGAGGTGGAAAATTCCAGCCCAATTGAAAGAAGTGAGAAAACTCAAAGTATTACAGAGATAAATCAGGACAATTGTGCAAATTTTTCAAGGATGCAACAAGAACTTTCTCTGTACATAATAAGAAAATATTTGCAAACGAGAAGAAACCATAGTGGGCATGCTGAAGAAGAAGAAACAAAGAAATCAAATTCAATAAAGGAAGCACAACCACCACTCCAAACTCACTTCTCTAAAACACATACAACTGCAATAAATCCCACTGAAGCTTACAAATTTATGAAGCCCTAATTAACTTACTAACAAATTCAACAAGCCAACATGCTACAATTTGTTGATTCACCCCCAAATCAATTAGTAATCATTGCATGAATGTCCATTTGTTTGTAATTTTATTTAAAATGTTTAAATTCTCTCAAGAGCGTATAGAATATATCCAAGAATTTAAAAAATGGAAATTTTGCCTACCTCCACAAGGTATCATCACACCCGGATAGGTGACAACATACAAGTCTAAATATTCTACCTCTAAGTCTCAATGGAACTTCAACATGTCAATAACCTACTTGCAACAATACGTAATGAGTTTTTTCTATTGGCTAAAGAGATGTACATCCATCCATCTAAAAATAAAAATCTCAATTAATCCAACACCATAAATTGTGCTAAATAGTTCATCATGTTATTTCAAATATTACAATATGGTATTATATTAGCTCACATATTCCTTGAATATTTGAAAGCCAAACTGCCTTAGCATAGTAGGCTAGAAATATTTGTACTCTAAAAGAAAAAAAAAGACAACAAACTAAAATAGGAACTTTAACTCTAATCCAAACACTTCATTCTTAGCAACATGATATCTAATGAAGATGATACGTGGAAACAAAGGCTTCATATATGTCTATCACATGTCAAACTGAGTGAACAAACACATGCATAGAACACATTAGAAATAGGGTTCATAGATCGACTTGTATTATATGGTTTCAAACCCTTCTTGTCTCCTTCAAGGGGGTTTCTTGAGGTCTTCAAAAAGACTTCCTTTTGCTAACCAAATGGATTGTTTCTTTCACACATGTATGGAAACGTACTTTCCAAATCATATTGCAATAGATTCATAAGGTGATATTATTGATATTAACTACACCTTATTTGGAAACATCATTTTTATTGTAGGGGTTGGTACCTTTCAATTGGATGTGGTTGGTGTTGTGAAGACTACTCAACCTCTAGTAAAGATTCATACTAACTCTAACAAGCTTATGGATGCTTGTTTAAAAAGGGAGATGCCTCTAAACTTAACTCATTGGATTCTTTGATTTTTCATGCAAATTATTCTTCTCAACTTTCCTTCTCCAAGGGGTTGAGACTATTTGCTTCATTTATTTTACATGGCCCGGAGAAAGAAGAAGAATGGAGATTATCTCCACATCTTTTCCATTTCGCTAATTAACAAATAAAAAGAGTAAAATTCTATAACCAATAGACTAATAGCCTCTTGATACTCCTTTAGTGAGCTATGCATAGCTCTCACCTATCACTGTAGCTCAATGAAATGACATCTAATAGCTTCAAGACACCATTATAAATGGACTAGTTGTGAAGTTGTTAAATTATCGCCTCCAAATGTTCAATTATCATGAATTTTGGGGGAGGGGGATATTTTGGTGTATTGAATGGGGCAAGGGGACATAATGGTAGCATGGATGGGTATAAGTGAGAGGTTCGAGCATGGTTTACTGAGATCTATAATCCTAACATTAGAGAATGAGAAGGAGCCTTAGGGCCTTATGGCATAGGGGCTAGGGGACCTATAGGTAAGGAAATGAGATAAATTGATAGGGGAAACCCCAATAGTTGTGACAAGGGGATTAGGGGCCACATTATCACAACCCATATGCACTTAACCCACAACCACTAAAATAAATATCCCTTTAACTCCAAAGCCACAATCCATTAACCCCTACACCCATAACTCATAACAAATTAATCCCTTGATCCCTTAAACCCAAAGACACTAACCCTTTAACCCCTAACCCCTAACTTAGAATCCTTGAACCCCATAAGCACTAATCCCATATCCTCTTAAACCTTGATCCTTAACCCATAACCCCTAACCCCTAAAATCATTAACCCCTAACCCCTTAACTTGCTGACACCTAAATACCATAACCCTTAGGCACTTAACCCCTAAATCCCCTGAGATGTAAGCCCTTGATAATTAATCTTTAACCCCTAAATCCCTTAACCTCTAACCCTTAAATCCCCTATAACTTAACCCCATAACCTCTAAATCCCATAAGCCCTAACCCTTTACCCTTTACCCTTAACCCCTTGCTCCTAAACCCTTAAACCCCTTAACTCTTAGAACCCCTTATCCTTTCTCCCAAAGCACAGGTACTCCAACACTAATATTCTTGGGCATATTATGCTTTTTCCTGCTAATCGCTCCAAATACAACCTCTTATAACTAGTAGGGTCCAAGGAAAAAAGCTACGCGTTCCCCAAATCCAATCTACATTTTATGGAAATTCACACTTCCCCCAAATATCCTCCACATATTTTCCTTGGTGTATTGGAGTTTGAAAAATACATAGGATGCCAGAATTAATCCTAATCATAAGACTAAACTTTCCTAATGACTAGGAGGCCTTAAAAATAAAAATAAAAAATATTAACTTATGCCTGAAATTACTAAAAATTTCCTATCCCAAATATGAAATTAGAAATGCTACAAAATTATAGGGCAACAAGGAAACCAACTTCCTCTTCTATAAATCTCTAAAACCTTCTAGAGGACAAATACAAATTTTGAAATAAATTGTTGAAATTATGCTCTTGCATCAATAGCTACCAATGTATCCTTGTAGGCCACCCCCTTTAACAATAGTAATACCAATGTCCTTTACCTAGAAGGAACTCCTTACATAATTCTCTCTTAGATCCCCTTAACCCATTGCAATGATTGTCTTTGATGTCTACCTAGTTGCAAGCACATTTTGATGCAATTTAGCATATTCCTGGTTGAGGATTTCGATAAGTATGTGATTTTGTTGACATCTTGTGACTGTCCCGTATGTGAATGTATAAAATAATTTTTTTTGTACTAGTTTAAGGACTGATACCATCAAGTGTTTGCGCTAACATGGGTGGAACACTAACTACATGTTGTATATATTGTAATGTAAATGAATAATCTCTTTTGGACAAGGCCCCACTCATGATGCCATTTCGCAAATTCTTGCACTCACCAATTGTGGTCAAATTTTAAGGTACCATGTTCTTGTAAGGGTAAACCTACCTATCCATATCTTTAAATGCACACAACACACATGTTGGCTTGATCTTGTGCTTGTTGTGGGGAAAATTTTGTTACAGTGGAACCCCCAAACCAGATTTATTTGGGTTGAACCTGATTTGAAAGATAGATTTATAAAATTTCTACACAGTATGTATATAAAAAATATGTCGTGTTATCCATAAATTTCCTGAGAGAAACTCCCCAACACAACAAGTAGAATACTTTTTTCAGCCAAAGAGATTAACTGTTGCTAGTTATTTTTCAAAACTAGTACAAACTATAGACAATCCAAAATGCCTCATTTTTGGGCTGTCAATATAGTATCCATTTAAATAGACATAAGCATAGGTTAATAACAGATACCTAACACAATCTCAATGAAATAATGTGAGTAGAGAGAGCCACGGTTATATATCTGGTTTAGTCGAAAATGGATTGATATCTTCCTCAATGTGGAATGCCAGCTTGTTTTCCACTTCTTCAATCAGGTCATGGTTGTCTTGGATGCCCTTGTGACAGTCTAAAACTACCAACTCCAATGCAATCAACTTTATCCCAGTGACCTCCATTCCTTTTTTCAGTTCTTTTAGGCCCTTCTTGTTTCTGATTTCTCTCTTCCAATTTATAAACACATACAAAAAAGCATTGACAGACCTCTTGCTTTAATGTAATGGATACAACGTAAATAATTCTCCATGGACAAAAATTCTTGGGGTCCTACAATGGCTACAACGTAAATGCTCCCTTGTGTTTCCCTGACTGTCCCTAACACTTCCTAGCACATGTTGGCACACCTTGGCACCTGGCACATCTTGGATGCATGTTGCCCTGACACTATAACATGACATAACACTGACTATCATAACATGTTACTCCCTCATCGAGACACCTAGAACTCGCTAACACTCCCTATCACACACTCTTATTCATTCATTTATGCATTTTGACCTAGTGCTCTGTTACGTTTTCCTAACACTCCCTAACACTCCTTAGCACACATTAGCAGACGTTGGCACTTGTAACATCTTTGTATGTTTCCCTAGCACTCTAACATGCCTTGCAAATTCCTATAATACCATGTCACTCCATTCTTAGCACACTTGGAACTGGTTGACACTTCATTTCCATGCATTTGAAACTAGTGCTCCCTTGTGTTTCCCTGACACTTGGCCCTCACACTCCCTAGCATGTGTTCATGCCACACCCTGGCACCTGGCACATCTCGGAATGCCTATCATTCCTTGGAACTACCTCACATGTGTTAGTACTTCTAGGAATTTTCTGCCACACCTTGGTATTCCTTAGCTTTCATGTCGTCATAGATAGACTTACTTTTTTGCAACTTGGGAACCCAACCAAGTCATTGGAAAATCAATGTTGTGCCCAACACAAAGTTTCCCTTTGTCTGAAACTACTTTTTCCAACCCTTTATGTAACCTTAGGCTTACCTCCTACAAATCTTATTTTGGCCCTCTCCTAATACGATTTATCCTTGAGACACTTGGAATTCGTTGACACTACTTGGCACACACTCTTATTCGTTCATTTCCATGCAGTTTCACCTAGTTCTCCTTTCTGATGTCCTCGCACTCCCTAATACTCCTCAACATCCATTGACACTTTCTAGCATGTGTTATCATGCCTTTTCAATCCTTGGCATGCACCGACACTCCTTAGTTATCATGCCCTCAGAATTACCCTTACTTTTTTTGGGACTTGGGAACCCAACCAAGTCTTGCCTTGACTATAACAACTTGACCAAGTTACAGTTACTACAACTATATTGTGCCTTGTTCACCTAAGAAATTACTATAACCCCTAACCCATTTAACCCCCTAAACCCCTAAACCCCTAACCCATTTAACCCCCTAAACCCTAAACCTCTAACCCTTAACCCCTAACCCCTTAAACCCTAATTCCTAACCCCTAACCCATTTAACCCACTAAACCCCTAAAACCCTAACCCATTTAACCCCCAAAAACCTAACCCCTAAAACCCTAACCCATTTAACCCCCAAAACTCTAACCCCTAAAATCCTTAACTACTAAATCCCCTAACCCCCTAAACCTTTAAACCCCTAACACATTTAACCCCCTAAACCTCTAACCTCTTAACCCCTAACCCCTAACCCCTAAAATCCTTAACTGCTAAATCCCCCAACCCCCTAAACCTCTAAAAACCTAAAACAATTTAACCCATAAACCCTAAAACTATAACCCTTAATCCCCAACCCTTGAAACCCTAATTCCCAACCCCTAACCCATTTAACCCCCTGAAACCATAAAAACCTAAACCTCTAAACCCCTAAACCACTAAACCACTAACACTTAAACCCCTAACCCCTTGAACCATAAACCCCTAAACCGTTAACGCTTAACCCATAACCCATTAAACCCTCACACCTAACGCTTAAAATACTTAACTTCTAAATCCCCTAGGCCCTAAGCCCTTGGAGAGTGTGTGCTCAAGGAGGATCATTCTAGGAAATGTTTGTATTTCATCCATACAAACAACAACCTAAACCATGGTAGATGATCACTTCATAATAAATCCATACTTGTTTGACATATCGAGCTGAGAAGTTTACTCGTTGCCTCTCAATCAACTAGTTAAGTTATGTATGCTTGTAATTGTAAATGGATCTTCCAACTAGCACAAGCTTTACTTGTAATTTATTAAATCCACTATATGCAAACACCTTATTATGGAAGCATCTATGGTTGAAATCTCTACCCCACTAACCCCCCTTCAATCCACCAACAATATGTGGATGACACTCTTCTTATGGGCTCTCCCTCGGTCAAAGAATCCCTTTCCTTCCAGAATATTCTTGTTGATTTTCACCATGCCTTTGGCACCTCCATCAATAAAGCCAATTCAAAACTCTTCTTCCTCAATACCTCCTAAACCATTCAACTCAACGTAGCTCGCATTATAGGATTTCAGTTCATCTCCTTCCCCTCCAAGTACCTCAGAGTTCCCCTGACTGATAAACCCCTGGCCAAAGCCAACTTGGAATCTCTGGTCACTAAATTGAAAAAAATAAAAATCCAATTGGACTTTCAGGTCCTTAAATCTCCCGGGAAAATTAGTCTTGGTCCGCTCAGTCCTACAAGTCATTCCTCAATACCAATACTCGATCATTGCTTCTCCAAAATCTATTTCAAACCAAATAAAAACCATTCAAAGAGACTTCTTATGGAAATAAAAAGAGAACAAGGGAAAATGGGCATTAGTAGCCCGGGGAAAAATCTACAGACCTAAAAAATATGGGGGGCTTGTTCTTAGAGACTCAAACTTGTTGGGAAAATTTCTGGGTGCCAAAACTTGATGGAGATGGATCACCAACCCCAACACCTCTTGGGAAACACTCTGGAAGGAAAAGTATGCCCCATCTCACACTCGAAGTCTCTAATCAAGCTCTCTAGAAAGCTCAAAGGTTCCTTGATCTGGAACCAAGATTGGGAGAATAGAGGAATGGTCCAAAACCATTGCTTTTAGGAAGTTCGAAATGGCGGGGCAACACTGTTTTTGGATGATGCATGGGAGAAATTCCCTCATCTCAATCAAGACCAATTCCAACAAATTTGAACTCATATGGACAGCCACAAAAAAGGCCTGTCAAATATTTCTGGAAAAACAAAGAAAAAACTGAATGGAGGGAATGACTCGAGGCCCTCGAATGGGTCTAGCAAAATTACCCTCAAGATTGGACTAACCTAGCTGACGAGCTAAGGAAAAGGCAGATTCAAAGGGACAATCATCTGAACAAGCTAAGATGGGGTTCTAATGTGGCTGGCCACTTCAACATAAAAGAAGCCTATGGCCTCTTCTCTAACTCCACTCACATCCCCACACACAACAAATGGAACACTCTCTGGAAGCGTAATCATTGGCCCAAAATATTTCTCTTTATTTGGTTTGTCATGAAAAAAATCCCCACATATTCTTCTCTCCAAGATCTTTCCAATTATTAAATCCCTCTATTTGAACAAATTTTTGGTATTCTCCAAGTTGTTTCCTATGAATTATGCTTCATTGTTGCTCGCAAAGCCACAGGAGTTAGCATATATGAATCTTGTTGTGCCTTGATGATCTTGAAAAATCCCTCCAACCACTGCTTGCCCCAGATTTCCTTTCAAGGCTCCATCATAGTTGAGTTTGATGAAAAATTCTAGAGGAGGTTTGAAGATCCTAATGGTGTCCCCTATGTCAACGATAGCTTTCCAAGAAGCTAGGGAGATGATGCTAGGCGCTAGGTGGAGGCCTTGGAGAATTATTTCTTCTTGAGGAGAAAAAATCTAGTTTGAGTAAATTTTAACCTGGATTTTACCAAAGCATGTCTTGTCCCATAGCATTCCCATCCCTCCTGAGGTGCCTCTAGAGGAGACTGCGACAACTCCCCATTTTCCACAAAATTGTTTGCTTTTATGGAGAAAGTCCATTTCCTCCATTTTGGTCTCCTGGATGAGAAGAATATCGAACCTTTCCAACCTTACTAGAAGTTTCGTTTCTTCTTCTTTTAGGTTGCTACCCATCCCTCTAAATTTCCAGAAAACGATCTTCAGTACTTCCTTTTTTGAGATGAGAGGGCTCCTTTACATCCCTGGATTTGATTTATGTGTCCTTAAGGGTTTTCTGTCAACATCTTTTCTAGGGTCAGCTAGGTCCCCTGAAACTTCTCCTTATAGGTTTCTTTTTCTCTCTTTTCCCTGGAGGATTTCCATCCCTTGGTAGATCTTCTGACCGAAGTTTGGGGGTCCCCAATTTCTCATTCTTCCTCTGACTCCTCTGAATCCTGATCTTCCCCCTTAGTGAAAGAGTTTTTTTTTCTTTCAGGGTTCCTCCAGGATTTTCACCTATCTTCAATGTTTCTAGGGTTTCTTGCATTTGGAGGTCCTTTTGCATGTTCCGTGGATCAATTTCTTGGAATTCCTCTGTCTCTGAACTCAAGGATGCAAAGTTATTCTTTTGACCTTTCTGGGAGGGTTTGGCTTTAGGAATACTCTTTGTGGGTGCTGAACTTCCCTTTGCTTTCTCCGTTGGCCCTGGCTTAAGGCTCATTCTAGGTTTTTTGGCTTGCTGCCATCCTTCTTATTTCTCCTTTTCTGGGCTGCATTTTTGGGACAGTTCTTGGTGAGGTAGCCATACTCATGACATCTGCGGCATTTGAATGACAACTATTCATGATCTAATTTCTGCTGATGGGACTAGTTTCCCACTGTTAGCTTGATGGCTTCTGGCAACCCAAATTTGAGGTCCACCTCCATGCAGATTCTAGCGCAGTCATATTGGTATTTTTTATTAGCTCTGTCTATGAATTTCCCGAGGGAATTGCTGATTTGCTGCAAGGATTCCTAGTTCCAGTAGTGCACCAGCAAGTTTGGGAACCTGACCCAAACTGGAATGGAAGATGGGACATTCCCCGAGGGGTCCAAGTTCGGAGTCTAGAAATTTAGGTACAACCCTTGAGGACCCAAGAAATAGGGTTCGTTTCTGAATATCAGGTCCTTATCCTCCTTTGTGTTGAATTCGAACAGAAAAAATCCCCGCCCCAGGAAGTATGAGGTAACGCTGTTTACAATAAGGGGCTTCCAGTTTCGAGTGATCCATGTCTCCGTAGTCTTTGGTGAGGTCCATAAGCCCGTGAACTATCCAACCAGAGCATGGTTCACAAGGGAAAGGGCCACTTTCATCTAACCCTCAGGTGGGAGAGCCACCGAGGGAATCTCATCCAGTCGCTTCACAAATTTGGAGGCGAGCTGCTTCTTCTTCTTAGGTTGGGAAGCGATCAGAAGATTGAATGCCTTGACATCAAGAGGAGGAGGAGGAGGAGGCAGAGGTAGAGGAGGGTCCTAATATTCTGCCATTGGGCCGAGCCCTAGCCAGGCGAACACCCCACATAGAACCAGAAACCCTATGCACAACGAAGGGCAAAGAGGGATTGATTTATTATTTAAATAATTTATTATGCTTATACATAAACTCATGGATTTGAGACACCGAGATTGTTATTCCTTTTGAGTTGTGAGGACAAATTGATTCATTTCCAAGCCTTGTATTTCCATGAAGAATGGTATATTTTATTTTTCATTCTATCCATATATCTTCACTAACATCTTTTTCCCTCTTTATTATTGGAGACACAAAATTTTCTTAGAGTAACTCTTTAAAGTAAGGTTTACATGTTCCAATATTTGTTTCTAAACAAAAAAGAGTGAGCCAACTACTTCATTAATGTCAAATATGATCAAGTTCTCTAGCCTCTTTGAGAACTAGAAAGGATTACATATGAAGTGGAGGGGGTCTTGGGTTTCCATTTAGCTTTAAGATTAGGTCAATGGGTTTGTAATCCAAAAGGGAAGAGAAGATGGTATAAGAAAATATTTTTCCATTATTCATGAGCAAGAGTTGGACTAAAAAAATGATCCAACTATTCTACTTTAAAATCTCATCCTAATTTTTTATTTTTTATTTATTCAAATATATTAATTCATTTTGGCTTAATATATATTATTCAAAGAAATTTATTGATCTTGGCTTAATATATATAAAATAAAGTCCAATATTCAATTTGATTTCTAAAATAATTTTTCTCCCTAAAATTTACATCTTAGTTGATTCCTAGTAAAACCCAAACTTCCAATTTTTTTCACTCCAAAAAATTCATTAAACACTATGGCGCCAACACACTTGCTACAACCTTCCAATTTTTTTCACTACAAAAATTTCATTTACATGCTATGGCACCAACGGACTTGCTGCAATTGAAATGAAATGGCTTAGGAAGATATGTAACTGGAAAATAAAGATTTAGATATTGAATGGAATTCCATAATCTTCAGCTTTTAGAATTGAGTGGACGATATTCGAATGAAACCCTTCTTCACATAGCTCCGTCAAGTACCCAACATGGGCATGTGTTATTACTGGCTCTGTCAAGTACGCAACATGGGAATGTGGTTTTCTGGCTATGGAGGATTGGATTATGTGGAGTTATTATAGGTTTCTACTCACTTTTTTGGGAGGTTAGAAATGGGAAGAGCGAGTAAATACCTTCATGAGAGGACCGAAACAAGGCGGTCCCGATTTTTTTTCTCTGCGAGATTTCTGTCAATTAACTAGTATTGAGTCTATTAGGGTTTGGCAGAAATGGGGTGATAAACAACATCAAAAGAAAGAGAAGGGATATATGCTGAAGGAGCAGGTGATTACAACATCAACACCATATTTTGGCTGAGGGGGTGAAATTGGTCACGGTGGCCCAAAAGAATTCTGGGTATGAAGAAACTTTGTCTCTCATCCAACGTATTTTTTATCTATAATTCCTGTCAAGCTTCTTGACTGGTAAGATGCCAACGTGTCATTTTTCACTTTTCCTTCACCTCTTATTTATTTATTTTGTCATATGAAGCCTCCTTGTAATGGGATTTTGGTTGCATGCTAACAAGAGACACCATAATAGAGATTACAATTTACTTTTGTGGACGAAATGGCAAGAGACAACATAATAGATCTTACACTTGATATTATGGAAGAAATGCCTAATAAGACAATGTTGGATGCATTCCCCATCTATTTCCAATGCAATAATCTCAATATTTAATCAAGAAATCCTCATTAGTAAATATTTCCATGCTTGGGTATCTTTATTTCATTGCTATTAATGCGCTCAACCTGCTTTGACATCACTTAAATTTTCCCAAGTTTTAAAATGGAAGAAATGAAGAAAAAGAAGAGGAGTAGTAGAATGCTCTTCTCCTTTGTTTCGAGTTATATATGTGCACAATAGCCAAAAATAATAAAAACATGTAGGATTGGTTGAGTATCGAGTAGCAGGCTGAGTGTCGAGTAGTAGTCATAGACTACATTTTATATTTGATTTTCAGTCGTGATGTGTTTTTTTGTTTCATTTTAAATTATTATTTTCTCTGCTAGTGAAGCCGAGGGCTTAACTAAAACTATATGCTTATTAGAAACCCACATTCTCATTGGAGAGGTACAGAATTTCATAGAAATTTCATGTATTGGTGGATGGATTGTACTTAGTTCTCTTCAAAAATTGGTGTCAACAACTATGAAAACCAATCTACTCTGAACAAGATAAAACTAATCGACTAGCTGATGTAGCATGCTTCACAACTCCCTTTGGTTGTACCCTGAACACATTTTCTGGTCCTTCTGCTCCCAATCTACAAATCTGCCTCTATTAATGGATCTTTATCCTTTAGGTAATTGAACACAACTCTCCAATTTTCCCTCTATTTGATCATTATTCCATCAATGAATCAACACATAGGGTCTTCTTTCGGTTTGTTCACAACTCCTCTTCTGAACAACTACTAGACTACCCATTGTCGCTCCTTAGCTCTTAGGGACTTATTCCCTCTATCGTCTTCCTATGCCACTCCAATGAGGAAAAATTAGGTCATGGAGTGCTGCCCTCTATCACTGCAAGATGTCCTTCTCTTCAGTAAACTCAGGCTCAACAAATGGTCCACTTGGCTTCATTCTTTTTCCCTTCAAAGAGTCAACTCCTGACCTCTCTTCTTCTAACATTATAAAAACTTCTATTTGTCCTTCAAGAGGTTTTACTTAGGGCTTAGAGCAAGCCACTACAACCCTCCCAAAATTTGTCCTTTTGACTACTCAAAATCTGTCTTAAACTAGGACAATCAACCATCTAGCAAAACACCAACTTAGGAGAACACTTACCTCTGATTTGAAGACACCTTATTCTTATGATATTTCACAGTAATGTGCACTCTTCAAACCTGAGATTTTTGGCCTGGTTAGTGCACTACAAAATCCTTCCATCTTCCCTCAATTCTCTTCTAAAACTATGTTGGAACCCTTCCCTAACAGACTACCTTATCTACCATCATACTCAACCTTCCCATGAAACTTTGCTAAGTTGTTTTGTGTCCTCAAAAAAAAAATTTTGACCTCCAAACAAACCAATGTAGGGCTTTGGCCCTACCTGCAATCCAAAAAAACTCTCGACCCCTACTCCTTGAAGAGTTAAAATTTCCAACATGCACAAATCAGACCTTTTCCCAAGTGGCTGGTCCTCTTCTCTAACTCAAACCTACAATGTGTTAGCCACCTATAAAAATTTGTCATATCAAATGGTGGCTAGATTTGTTTTAAGCCGTCAAGAAACAATTTCATGCCAAATTGTTAGTTCTTAAAGTCTTGTGAAGATGACTAATCCTTTAGTTAATCTTCATTGTTGTTTCCCTCATAATCCTGAAAAATATTTTGTTTGCAAGAAGAAAGATTGCTCAAAAATCCATTTTCCCCTTCATTTTCACTCCTCCTTTTCACCCATGTTTCCTCTTCATAAAGCCCTCAAAAACCCTTCATTCCCCTTTAAAAACCTCCAAAATCCCTTTAAGCCTTGTGAAATCCCTTTATAAGGTTTAAAACCCCTTCGTTCCCCTTCTACCGAAAGCCAAAAAAGCCTTGAAAAACCTTCTTTTTGGCCTGAAAAACCCATTTTTCTATTAAGGCCTTAAGTCCCTTTCAGCCTTAGCCCCAGCCCCTTTTCCACGCATGACCAGAGCCATAACCAGGCACTAGCCCCTAAATCGCTAATCGCAATCGGAGTTTCCTTTCTGCGCCTTTTCCTTTTACTTTCAAAAACTCAGATGCGATTAAGTATTTTTCTTTTTAAACCCCCCATCGCGCAATCGCAATCGGGCTTTTCTATTTTTCTTATTGCCTTTTACTTAAAAAAAAAAAATCCGATTACGATGAGCCCTTTTTTTTTTAACCCCCGATCTCTTCGTCCATTTCATAAGAACTTAAGCCCTGCAACCGGGCGCTAAAGGCTTAAAACCATTTCCCAAAACCCAAATTTCCTTTGTTATTTCATAAAACCCGACTTTTCTTTGTATTTCAATAAAACCTGATAATTTGAAGTTTCAATGAATATTGACCATCTGTCTAACCCGATCAATGGTCATCGGCGAAAAAATTGCAACTCAAATCCTTATCGCATCACAAAAAATTCATTTGACACATTTTTATGGTTCATTTCCTCCTGCCGATGTGATCCTGCGATCGTTTCTACACCGTTGATCTGATTCATTAAAGCCCAGATCCAACGGTCCATATTACTCCATTATCCAAACCCACCATTTCACCTTTCGCCTTTATGATTAGATCTCCACCGTCGATCTAGTTTTTAGATCGATGGCTCTCGCTCCATCGGCTAATCGCAATTGCAAGTTCCTCCCATCACAAAATCACAAGTTCCTATTGACCTCCTCCGATTCTGATCCTGCGATTAAATTGCACCGTTGAAAAACACAAGAACCAATGGCCCAAATTTAATCACACTCCGCCTTTCACCCTCCAACATCACTCCCTGCGATTAAATCTCCACCTTCGATCATCTCTTCAATCTGATGGTTAATACACAATTGCATCGCAATTTTCCCGTTGTTCTTTCTCTTTTCCTCCTCCAATGCCATTCTTCCCGATTAAATCTTAGCCATCAAAACCACAAGAACTGATGGCTAAGATCTTGTCACAACGCTACCAATAATTATTCGCGTTTTCCCCTCCGATTAACTCTCAACCATCGATCTAACCCTAGATCCAATAGACAACGCTCCATCGCATCGCAAAATTACCTTTGTGCCTTCCCCTTACCTCCGCTACTTTGCAATCATGCGATCAAATCTGGGCTGTCCATTTCATAGATCCTACGGTCCAGATCAAACCTGACCTTTCTTTGTTATTTCGCAAAGCCCGACAATTTAAACTTCTCGGTAAAGTTCCATGTTAATCTTTGCAGATCAACAGTCGTTATTACACCCGATCTCTGCCCAAACCGTCGTTACACATTGTTTTCATTACCCCGAGAAGTAATATGGACCGTCCATCATTCAAATCCCATGGTCTAAATTGAACCCGATAGGCCCAACTCCTTTGGGACCTACCTCCCCCATTGATAGATCTCAACCGTTCATTTTTGAGATCCAACGGTCAAGATCTAAACCACCTTTGACCCTGCCTACCATTTCTGCCTACGCATCTTATCCCATTGTGCTCTCATTCCCACCATTAGATCTCCCTGCCTTTCATTCGACGGTCGCTATCCCATATCACGTAATTTTTCTCTCGAACGTTAATGCCAAAAATTTACGCGATGTGGGCGGTATTAAAATGACACGTGTCGGCCAAAGAAGCATACCATGTTTTTTTGGGAAAATTTTGAAATTGCCTCAGAGCTAAAAACCATTTTTGTTTTTCGCCAAACCACCCTTCCCCGCAGCATTGGATTTTCATTTTTTAATCCTGGCCATTGATTATCATAATAAGATGGCTCTTCTGCAATTTCCCGACCAAACCATCGCCTATTTCCTCTGCTCCCAAACACCCCATTCAAAGAATCACGGTCATTGATCATTCTAGATCAACGACTCTCATTCATCTTGCATCCGAACTTCATTTTTAACCCCTTTTCGCTTCCGCCAAATATTTTTTCTCTTTTTCCTATGTTTTCCTCCTTTTTGCTATGACTTTTCCCCTCCACATTATAAAAATCCCAATTAATCTCGGCTATTGATCAATCTGATCTAACGGATCGGACTTAATCTTCCTTTCCATTTTACCTAACCACCTCCCAATTGACCCCATCGGATGATCTCGGCCGTTGGTTCTTCTCATCCAATGGTCACAATCTAATCTCACACCCAAAGCCTCCAAAGCAGTTTTAACCTAATCTTGCAGGATTTTATTAACTTGTGTGTGTTTTTTGCAGGTTATAAAGGTTTTGTATACATTTTTAAAAAGAAATGAAAATCCAGGGATGACGATCCCCAGGCCATCCATTCATGAATAAAGTGAATCTGCAGGGTTCAAATATCAATTTTATCTATGCCTCATGAGCATTGGTAATATTATAAAACCCTCTGCGCGCCTGCAAAGCACAAACATAGTGAACCTAATCAGAGAAAGAGTATCAACGTTTAAAAAAAAAAATGAAGATTATGGTTTAATCAAGCCTGAACACAGATCCAAAGACAAATCCTTGTGTTTATAAGAATCAAATTTGTCGAAGAAGCCTCCACTTCCACATCAGAGGCTAATTGAACCCTCTCCAGCTACCAAAGCTCCACCTGCGGCCTCAATAAATACAAGAAGGCATAGTTATTGCCCTAGTTAGTGATATTTTGTTTAAAGCAGCTAGAGTTATTGCAAATACTGCCTAGAAGGGTTCTAAAGTCAACAAACTCTACTAAGAGGCTAAATACTTAATGAGAACCCATTAATACTGAGGAAATATCAGAAATCTTCTCTATTGAGCCCCTCAAGGGCCGAGAAGCATTAACTCATATTAATTGAACTAGAAGATCTTTTCTCTCATCCCAACTCCTCATTTCTTCTATAAATACTTCTGAAGAAGATGAGAGAAGGGTTGGTTGTTGGAATTTGATGTAATACTTGTGCTCGAAAATTTCTACATGTAAATAGTTTTCAAAGGTTCTTGAAGCTCTGTTTGTGATCAAAGAAGTTAAGCTGAGAAGAGAAGATGATTTTTGTACTGAAACATTGGACATGAAGTATGTAACTAGATTGACATCAATATACAAGCTGATTTTTGGGATTCTGGTCTATATCATTGGTGAATTACCTCTTACTATGTTATTGTTTTCCTTTATGTATGCCATTTTTTTCACTTTTCGCCTATAAAGAACAAGAAATATATAGCTAGGATTTACTGTGAAAAGTACCCTACTCTCACTGATAAGCTTTATCTTTATGTTTTCCTCCAATTGTGTTTTTTAAGAATGACTTAAGTTAAGTGTATATCAAGGAATGTTGGTTTTTCCATGTTTTTATGTGCAAAACTTGAAAGGAAGTTCTTGAATTATGTTTTCATTATATGCTAAGTAGAGTTGGACTATGAAAGTTTATGGTTTTCCATTTCTTCTAGTTCTTCCTCTAAAGGTGGTTTTGAAAGTTTCCCTAAGAGTATGCTGAAAGAAAGTTTATATTTTAATGCATCTTGCTTGATCTTACGTTGCATTTTGTTTTCTTATCTGTTTTCATCCTTTCTGAAAGTAGTCATGTGGATTACTGGATTGTTTTTCTGATAAGTTAGCTTTAATACAAGCTTGTCCAAAAAAGTTTGTGGTTAGCCTTGTCCTTCGGTTGGTTTCAAATAGTTGCTTAAAAGGCTTTTCTTTTATGGAAAGTTGATAAATCCTTGTTGAAATTATTGACTTTTTCCACCTTCTCAACACTTTTAATGTTCCATTCCATCATTTAATCTAAAATATCTTTTCATATAGATGACTTGCCCCTTGGACCACTCTTGAAATTTTTGTGCAATTAAAACCTTTTAGGACTCCATAGCCCAATGGACTAAGTGATGTTTCATATCTATCCTATCAGTTGATTCTTCTTCTGATTTGTCACACCTTCACCCCTTTGAAAATATTTCATTTTTAGGACTTTACACTCAATTAAAAAGCATGCCCAACCATCCAAAACAAACAAAAAACCCTTGTTCTTAATAACTAGCCTAATATCGTACTCAAAGCCTTAAAGATAAATCAATATTTTCACTTATAAGAGAGATCCCTCTCTGGATTCAGGAGGGATAGATCCTAGAATCCCAAAGTGGTTCAAGTGTTGTCTCTGTAGCTTTAGTCTTGCCAATCTGCTAAAATTACATGGACCTAACATTTCTGGCAACTCCACTGAGGATCTGAGTCAAATTTCATCTTAGACACCCTTAAATACCTCAAAAAACCCCTTGAGTACAAGTAGCCCTCTTCAAGCACTACCAAAGCAAATGTTAATCATGATAAAACTTATTTGAGTTAGTGACAAACTAAGGAACCCTTAGGATTCTGATGAGAGCTTATCAAACGTTGAAGGAATCATCTAGCTTAGCTTAAGAGTAAACTTTCTTTGTATCATCACCGTAGCTAAGTGTTAAAACATATTTAGGACACTCTTAGAACCCATAAGACTGAAAAAACTCAGAAAACCCAAAAAATATTTAAGATTTGTATTCAAATAAACATGGTGGTGGACCATAAAACATTTTACCTCCAAAAGAGCTTAAAATTTCCACCCGGTGACTCCACAATCCTGAATAGACCTTAAGACTCCACTGGGAAACCCATGATCATCATAACATAATTTAAACTCAGTTAAGAAGACTTTAAGGATTAAATTTTTCTTTTTTAAATATCAGTTAGCCTCTTAAATATTGTCATATGTGGTTAAACTTTTCTTGTTAAAGTGGGTCTGAAAAACACAACACTATGGCTTCAAGAAGAATTCATACTAGAGCCTATCCTGACCCAAATCCTCTTGAGATAGTTGATAATCCTGAAAGAATTCTTAGGAAATCTCCTAAGACCCAAGCTTCAGCTATTGTTAGATCACTTCATAGAGCTAATTCTATCCCTAGAAACATTGTAGCTCTACAAGGATCACAAGTTGACTTAAGAAACCCATTTAGAACTAGGTCACTTGATGATATAGATCAGATAGATTTAGAGTCTCCACCTTCATCCCAAGATAGAGGTGAACATCTTAGTAGTAGAGAAACTACTCCACCTGAATTAAACTTCCTTTATAATTTTGGTTTCTCTCATCCTAGATCTACTCTACAGTCTCTTGCTGGTCCATCCACTTCTGTTACCCATACACCCATTGTTCAAATCACATCATTCCATCAAACCCATCCCATTTTACATCCTCTGCTTGTAAACCCCCCATTTTTCCCACAACCTCCTATCATGGCAACATGGTATGCACCTCTAGTCCTTCCTTTACCTTTAGTCAATCTTCCACAAGACTATTAGTCGAAGATACCTTTGTATGATGCCAGTGGTGCTACTATTGCTTCACAACATGTGGACAAGATGAATGACTATTTTGACAGAAATGAGATTGATGATGAGTCTGTCAAACTTAGATTATTTGCTCAAAGTTTAGGGGTAGAAGCAAGAAAATGGTTTAAAGGCTTAACCCCTCACAGTATTAATGATCTCCAAGCCTTCCATCAGTTATTCTTAAACAAATGGGAAGTCAAGAAAAACCCTCTCCAAATACTTTCTGATTACAATAGCCTCAAAATAAACATTATGGAAGGTGTTCCAGTTTATTTCACTAGGTTCAATAGTGTGTATAATGCACTTCCCCTAGATTTGAAACCTCCACAAGGCTCAACTTTAAACAAATTTCCTGAAGGATTTGATCCTGAAATGGCCTATCAGCTTAGAGAGAGAGATCCTTTGACTCTTGAAGATATGCAAAAGGGAGCCTTCGCTGTGGAAGTAAATTTAATGTAGAAAAGAGAAAGAATGAGGAATCAGAAGAAAGTATCATTTAGGGAAGAATCTGCACCTTCCACATCCAGCTAAAAGATGGAAATAATTATGGAGGAGAAGATGAAAAAGATGAGCATACTTGAGAGAGCAAAAGCTAGTCAAAACCAATCAGCTCCTCAAAACATAAATCAAAATCAAAATCATAATTTTAGGAGAAACCAACCTCCAAATAGACCAAGGGAGGATGATCAATAGATTACACCTCCTTGTCATCAAAACTATGTACGTGAGGTTGAAGATACAATTGAACAAACAGAGGAAGATGACATAAACATGTTGGGAGTAGACAATGATGATTTTGAAGTTCATTACAATAGAAAACAAAGTCTTTATACACCCTATGATGATAAAAGAGCAGAGGATGGATATTATTATCAAGAGTTGGAAAATGTCATCATAGAGACTCCAAAAGAATATGACCTTAGGAGTAAAAAGAATCAGGAAACTCCCAAAACTAAAACATCTAACAATTCTACAAAAAATATCCCTATAAACAAAACCAAAATTGAAAAAAAGAAAGAGAAAAAAGTGGTTGTAAATTCTGATTATAACAAAGAAAAAGGCACTCAAAATAGTGAAAATTTGAGTGCAGATCTTAGCAGCATTAGCACCTCAGCTAGTGCTCCTCTTAAAACAATTTTGACCAAACTGAATAGAGGAAATCAGCAAGCTGATTTTGCTAATAAAGTGGTGGTTAATAAGGCTGAAACAAACATTGTAAAAAATGAGTGTTTAGTCAATTTAGTGTCCTAAATTACTAACATAAATTGATCTTTCCTAAAACATAAAAGGAAATGCTAAAACAAACAGTAACTTAGAACATTACAGTGAAATCTCATTCATTCGATAGAGGTCTATTGGAAGAGCTTGAGAAAAAAATTATGATAATGTAGTAAGGATCTCCTATGAAATGTTGAAACAACTTATAACATTACAACTAAATCTCATTCATGAGTTAGAAGTTTATTGGAAGATCTTTTTGAAAGAGATTAATCATAATGTGATAAGAATATTTTATGAAGAAAAACAATCAATAACTCAAAATATTACAACTTAGTCTCATTCATGAATTAGAGGTTTATTGGAAATTTTTTTGAAAGAGACTAAATGCAGTATAATGAGGATATTTTTTTTAACTAAATAACATAAAATGAAATGCTAATAACTCATAATATCACAATTGAATCACATTCATTTAATAGAGATGTATTGGAAGAGTTTGAGAAAGAGACTAACTACAATATCATGAGGATCCTTTATTTAAACAAATGACATGAAACATAATGCTAAAAGCTATGATTTCAGAAAGCAGTCTAAGTAAGGAAATATGACAAAACAGAATTGAAACGACTTATCTAGAAAACATGTAAAACCTCCTCGAATAGTAGGGGCCCTATGCTACCAATTTGGTGAGATTATTTAGCTCCTTAAATTTTTAGTCAAAACAACATCAAAGAACTGAACTTCTTTATTGATAAACTCACAAATCTACATCCCATTCCATCTTAAGCTTTGTTACAAAACAATCTCTAATCATTTCTCTTCTTCTCCTATTTTTCACTACTCTTGATAGGAAAAAGCTTCTCTTATTTATACAAAATAATGAAAATTTATCTCATTAATGAGAGTCCATGAATCTCTCCCTCTATCTCTAGAGTTACAATCAAAATAGGAAATGATAAGACACATGTCTTTTTAGAGTTTCAATACAAATAAGAAATGAGACACATATCTTCTTAGAGTTTCAATACAAAAAGGAAATGAGACACATGTCCTCATGATCTCATGATCTTCTCCACTCAAATTCGAATTTGGTTTTGGGAGGCCACATAAAGGTCTTTTAGAAGCTTCCTTTTGACCTACACATGTCACAAAACTCATAACACATATATAGATATATAAAACTATGTTAATTTTCTAGTTTCTAATCATAAATTCACTTTAAATACATAAAATAAATAACTTTGGAAGACAAGGATCCTAACCCATATATTTATGAAAATGGTTACTTGATGTAGGGTTTTAGGTCGGATGGCTATGAAATAAGAGCTAAATGGTTATGACATAATGGAAATATGTATGAATATGGAAAACACTTTTGAGACTCAACATACCCCCCAACTGAAGTTGTTGCATGTCCTCATGCAACTATTGCAATGATTCATTTGTTCATGAGTTGATATTTTATGAGTTTTGAATCATATTGATTCGTTCCAAACTTTGCTTTATAATATTTTCTTTTGGAAAAGTATAATACATTTGATTGCAACATTTTTTTTATGGTTGGTTCTTGTGTGACAACCAGTTTTTTTGAGCAATGGTTCTTGTGTAACAATGCTTTATTTTCTTTGTTGCATCAAAGTTCATGAAAACATTTAGAATCAATTACTTCATCAATGAATTGATCATTTGCAAGACATATAATCTTTTGGATCATGTTGCAACAATAGTTGGTTGGGAAGTATATGTGGGTGGAAATAAAATGAAAATGTGTGATAGTGTATGACATGTGGATATGAAATGATGTCCCTTCCCTCCCAACTAAAGATATGACAATGTGAAAAAGGGAGTGAGGAATTTTTTCAAAGTTACAATTTTAGCATTCTAATGAATTACATGACTAAAAATTAGAAAACCACATACCTTCACTTACCTTAAATGTGGATGAGTTGTGTATACTGAAGAGTGTGGTTGTTGATGTTGTTGGATCATGAACTATGTAAACAAATGAATTTGATCTGCTTCTTTGTTCTCTTTGTTCTCTTTGTGCTGATGGAAAGATTGGGATCTTTATTGCTTCTGATACAAATTGATTCCTGCTGCAAACTGCTGAAATGATGTAGTCTTCAATCGTTGCAAAATACGATGGTACAATTCTAGTCATGCGAATAAATGTGTTGATGTCGAGCATGAAGAGAATTCATTGGATTACCGACCTGTTGTAGCTCCTACAACACCCTCCAAAAATACATAAAATCATAACACACACTTCAAAATTTTTGGAGCCCCCCCCTTAAAACTAAAAGGAAAAGAGACCAAGTAAAGTTCTAAAGGCAAGTCGCTAAGTCGCATATACTTTATTTGTGACCCAGGCGACCTAGGTGACTCTGCGACCCCAGTGCATACGGAGTTGCAAACTTGCATCTTGCGACCGTATTAAATGGCCACACGTGCGACCTTTTTTATATAAGGTCGGGTCGCTAGGTCGCATTTGTGACTCTCAGCGAAAACCGCGGATTTGCTCTGACAGGTTGACTGGCGTTTTTGTTTCTTTCGGGTAAGTTGCCGTTTTTCTCCCTATGTTTCCTGCATAAACATCGCCTGCCTTTTTTTGAGCCTCCTCACGGTCCTATTTATTTACTAAGAAGGATGGGGTTTTTCTTTGGATTGCTGCTGTCTTTGTGTTGCCCACAAAACCCCAGGGTCGCCTGCCCCTTGCCTATGTCCTCATGGCCATGCCTTATGGTAAAATCTGGACCTTTCAGACCGCATTTCTTTCTCATTTGTGAACACTTAGCCGCAAGTCGCGCGCGCGCAAAACGCAGTTGCGACCTGCGACCTGCGACCGGTCGCGAGGACGCGGAAGGTCGCAAAGTCACACTCGGCGACCTGCGACCTGGTCGCAGGTCGCACATGGTCGCAAAAGTCCCCGCTCGAGAGCCTGCGACCTGCGACACGGTCGCAAGGTCGCGAGTCGCGCCTCTCTTAATCGCGGACGACGCTGGTGACTCCCGGAGAACGATGAAATTATCTTTTCTTGCTCGGACTCTTTTGTATTATCCTCGTATCTTTCCTTATCCTGTGATTACATTCTAAATACGGCGGTGAGGTCGGAAAGCGGTATGGTGCGCATTCCCCTCGGACTCTAGCAATATGGCACCCGGGATCCGAGAGCGAGGGCGAGGTGGTGGAGGAAGAATCAGACGCAGACATACAAATATCTCCGCCGCCTATATACAGAGACACCCTTTGCACCTTCGCAAAGGAGGATAGCCTCAGGTGGTATGAAGTATACCATGAATTTGCCATAGCAGCAGAGGAGTTACCAGAAGATCTCCCGGACCGTGAAATATATCTGAAAGTCAAAAAGTCCAGACTGCACCTGGCTGGGCCTCATCCGAACATCTTTCCATGCCCCGAAATGCTGGACTGGATCATACAGAAGACGGATCCGAAAAGCTTCTCAGTCCGAGATAGTGCGGGGAAAGCTTTCGTCACATTGGAAAGTTCAAGAGCACAAGTCTACTACTCCCTACCCAAAGCGGAGGTAAACTTCACCCCAAGATGGTTCACTACAAATCAAGTGCCGATGGTTGACACGATCAGAAGTTGGTGGGCAGAACCAGACAAATTTAAGATCAAAAAGGACCAGGAGTACCCGGTGGCCGGTCTGAGGAAAGTCTATAAGCTAGTAGCCGCCATGCTGTGCAGGATATACGGACGTTCGGACGCCACCACCTTCAATGGCACATGGGCAACCATCATAGAACACGTAACAGTCCACGGCACTCGATTCAATTGGGCCGGGATATTAATGGGCTCCATGCACACAAACTTGGCTTCAGCTTTAGCCCCAGATGAGGGAACGCCATCAGAATTCTACATGGCTTCATATCTATTAGATGCTGTCTGTGCCCAGATGCATGTTGAGGGATGGCCACATAATTGGGACCCCGAACAAGCCCAGGCAATGCAACACAGCGGAACCCCGGGGTGTTGCGGAATCTAGGTACAAGCGGGACATCGAGCAAATCTCTCTCCACATAAGGGCTCACCACTCTCCCCGGGAAATTATTTGGTCGAATGCACGTAATGTGGCGACGATGGAAACACTAGGCAGTGCTTTGCGGTTCCCCATTCGGCCCGAATTCTGCATCACCGAGTGTTCGGCTCGTTTAAACCACCACACGCTCTTCCTAAGTTTATTCAAACAAGGTGCTCATGCGAAGGTGTGTTTCGGACAAACAGGTTTCTCTAACGTCCTTGCCAAGGAAGAAAAGCAGTAGCCCCTCTACCTCTCACCATTGGTTCCTATACGGTCAAAGACTCCAGAGAAGTAGCGCGTTAAGGGGAAGAGGTGAAAAGCTATCACTTCAGAAATCTGGACCGCCGAAATTACGATCCAGTGAGGATAGTTCCCGAACATTGTAAAAGGGCCAATTTCAGACGGAGTTATCAACACGTCGAGTGCCCGGATGAGGATGAGAGAAGAAATTGGGATAACGCAAACCGGCATCTACTTTTGAGAATGGAAACTGCATGGCCAAAGGAAAGAGGCAAGGCATGGCGGCGGTCGAGTTTCTTCCTCCTCCAAAGATAAAAGAACACAGACCCAGAGTCACTGGCTTGTGCTGCAGATCGACGAAGACGGCCAGGGCCAAGCGGAAGAGGGGGAAAAGAAAGAAGAGGAAGGAAGATGAAGAGAAACGCAAGAAAGACGCCAGAATAGAACGGAAAAGGAAAAAAGAGGAGGAGAAAGAAAGACAGGAAAAAGAGGCACAAGCGGCGGCAGAAAAGGCACTGAAAGAAGAGCTTGATAAAGTCGATCATCAGAAAAAGGCAGAACAGGCCGCCGCAGCAAAGAGGAAACAGGAAAAGGAAGCAGAGGCAGAGGCAGAACGCCGGGAGAAAGAAAAGCGTGACAAGGCGGAAGCAGAGCGCCAGCAAAAGGAGAAAGAAAAGGGTCAAACGCGGGATGTAGAGGACGAGCTAATAGATGACATTGATCTATCTCCCCTGAAATATCCCTGCAGGTGGCGCGGGAGGTGCCCTCAGTGTTGATGACTTTCTGGGGGAGCAAGAAGAAGAAGTCTTCGACTTGACCAGATTGACTTTTGACCAATTCTCTTTCAAGATACGGCAAGAGAAAAGGAAATCTTTAGCACACGGCCATCCCGCCATCTCTACGATCGCCACTGGAAAGGACATAGTCCCAGACACAAGGACTAATCCTATTATGATAGCATCAGCAGGCACCGCTTTTGCCGCGACCACAGAGGAAAATGTCACGAGGATGAGCAGGGAAATTATTTCCTTACAGAACCAGCTAAAAGCGAACGAAGAGAAGTACGAGGGCTGGGGAATGCAGAGATGCTCGACTCCCCGGAGGTGGGCAGCTCGGAGTGAATGAGGTTCCACTGGCAGTCAAGAAGGAATGTGATGTGCTAGAGATGACAATGAGGCAAGTGTACCAGGAAATGTTCACCCTGAAACAAACGGTGGCCCCATTGGCAGAGGCAAGGGAAGAAACCAAGCAGAAACACAAACAACTCAAGGAAGCCTCGACAGCCTTGGACAAGATGATGAATTGGACAGCCCAGTATCAGCAAGCTCCAGAACATGTGCCTCGGAAGGAGTGGAGTCATACGCAAGAAGCCAAGGTACAGATTCGGATGAGTATGCAATCCAAAGACAAGCTGTCCAAAGATCTGGACAAAGTAGTGTCTGCGTATAACCACCTAATCAGTGGTATCGACTCCATGAATGCCCTTCATCATATTCCATCATTAGGGGCGCTAAATGAAACTAAGGGCTGGGAACAGGTAGAGAAGGAAATTCAGGCTTTCCTGCAGCCAGTAAGGCAAGCCGCCGCCGCACCAGAATTCGAAGCATCACAAGAGAATCTGAACCGGTTGCTTGTCACCCCAGTGCAAATTTACACCAAGCTTGCTTCTCTCTCAATGATGATCTCCCAGAATAAGGAGACTCTGGTGCCGAATGCTCTAGAATGTGAGCACCGGATAAAAGAGGAAAGCCCTCTTGTCGCTCCGATAACGGCGGATTACCAAACTTGAAAAGTCTTCATCAAAGGCAAGAAAGTCGACGCTCCTGGAACCTCGATTGCGCGACCACCTTCATAAGTGCAAACACCAGGTCGCTGGTCACACTTGCGACCAGGTCGCAGGTCTCATTTTCGACCAGGTCGCAGGTCGCATTTGCGACCAGGTCGCAGGTCGCAATTGTTACTAACAGGAAGTTGAACCGTCGGGAAGTTGAACCGTCGGAAGGCCATAAGTGCGGCTTTTGAATCTATAAATACCCCAGTGGGAAGCATTGTAAAAGGCTGCTCTTTGGTGGACTGAAAGGCATTATTGCATTGTAGCTGAAGAAGCATACTCTTGATATATGAAATACAATACATGTTAAAACCCCTTTGATTGGATGATGTGTTTAGCCGTGACAACATTGTGTGTATTCTGCATGTAGCTTCAGAATATCTTTTGATTAATGAATCTGTGTTATTAATGGTGTCATTCATGCACCGTAGTTATCTGTGATTGTGTTGATGATGCTCAAGTTATTATTTACTTCATGATGAATGTTAATGAACTATTTTATTAGCATCTCGTTATATCCTTTGGAAAGTTAAGGGATATTCTTACCACAAAGGATTGTTTCTTTGGCGGTCAGATTATCTTGCATGCATACCTCATAGATGTGTTGCTAACGACATTTCCTGAGTTTATGCATTGTGTCTATTACCTTGCTATGCACAGTGTCATATATCGGTTTTATTCATCAGTCATGTATTCTATATCGTGTTAATAAGTGTATGTTTGCAGTTTCAATCAGGTTGCTCGAAGCCGAAGAGATAGTCATTTAAGTGGTAGCCGGACCCACACCCCGGACGGGATCCCTACTCCAAACGGTTCAAAGTCTAATTGGGACTTTCTACCGGGGAGATCCCCTACTGTTGGCCGGACATATTTTCCCGTCAACAGATTTGGCGCTAGAAGGAGGGCCATGGCATCCTCTAGCATACAACAGGCATTCCATCCCAAACTCCCCGCCGGGAGGTCATAAATAACGAAGTTGCCCTTCCCCCCTTAGAAGATATTCCAACGGTGGAAGCCCGATACTTCGAAATCACTAACGAACAGCTGAGAGCCTTGCGCCCAGTTGCCCGTAATCTCATCAGGGATTTACGGTATACCCCTATCATGGAATTCCTGGCCCACACTAGGAACCCTGCCGATAACATCACTCGCAATGGCGTGCTAGTCCGTACCGTACCTGAACTTGTTAATACCATGATTGAGGACCTCGCACGGGCTGTCCAGGAAAATGACCCCGTTACCCACGATAGTGAAGGTTTCCCTGATACTGAACCTTTCCCCGAACCACAGCCTGACTCACATCAGTGGACCAACAACCAAGTATATTCCCCACGAGAAGGAGAAGGGGAGAGAAGAAACGAAAGAGAAGGTAATACGGCCCAAAGGAATGCAGAAGAAGTCAATAGGCCTCGAAGAAATGAAGGTGGAGTCAACAGGGGTCAAGGTCGTGGTGGTAGAGGGAATATCATTCACGACCTTAGACACCACGCCAACCATAATCACCACCAAAACCAAAACAGACCCCCCCTCACAACTGGGAGCTACTTAGAAACGTGAATAACCGTGAAAGACACCGAGATGAACACTCTCGTCGTCATGAAGGAACCTCGGTGTCAGGGACGGGAAGTGAGTCTGAAGCAGAAAACCGAAACCATCAACGCCCCAGGAGGGTGCAACCTCTAGCCTGGATGGCTCAATCCCCTTTGGCTCTTTTAGGTCCTCTCCATGATATGCCCAGACACCCAGAGAAGCATCTTCCTAAGTTCGATCCAGAGAAAGGCACATCGGCAGAAGACCATATTAGTAGTTTTTATCTGTCTCTACAAATTATGAGAGTTCAGTCCGATGACGTTGCGTGTCGACTTTTCCCCCACACTCTTGTAAGCCAGGCTGCCTCCTGGTACCGCTCCCTACCCAGTGCGTCTATTGCTTCAAGGGACCAGTTCCGTCGTGTGTTCCTGCAAAAGTTTGCGGAAGATAAAACACCCTCTATGCTCCTCACCGAACTAAGCACCATCAAGTGTCATAGAAAAGAGAAAGTTAAAGATTTTAACCAACGTTTCGCAACCATATTGCAAAAATTCCCTCCAAACTTAGCGTTAGACGATTCCATCACCATCGACTACTATACCAAAGCCCTCCCTAGGGATATTGCAGTCTTCGTCAAACGCGAGGCCCGCGCTACTCTTACAGCAAATTACGCGGCTGCTCTCGCAGTAGAAAAAGACATGTTGTCAATAGGTGTCATGGATCACGACGGAAAGGATGATCACAAGTCAACTACTAAAAAAGGTCAGTCTTCCACCCCAAATAGGGAGAGAGAAACTTTCGATTTCGAAAGTATGGCCAAGACCCTCAAACTACTAACAAATGAGGTCTCTGACTTAAAGAGAAAAGGCGTTGAAACCTCAAATACAAATAAACCTCCCAAACCTTTTTTCAAGAAAAACAATCCCAACACCAGCAGGCCTCCGTCAAACACCAGTGCCGCTCTCAACGTGGAGGAAATAGGGAAGGACAATTTTTGTTCTTTTCACCAAGCTGCCCATTCCGAAAAGACGTGCCCGCAATGGATCGGCAGCATGACCGCAGTGGTCAACCAGCTTCTGGATGATCAAACTCCAGGAAGCCTGACAGAGGATGAAGTTTCTGATCAAGACGAAGTTTCGCTCCTAGATGGGGAATCGGGAGCCTCTGTCTTAACTTTCGATGTAATCCGCTGGGGAGAGAGAGTCGCTCCCATTGATATTAATATGGCAGGAAGTCCCAAGGCTCAGCCCACTCGAAACTATAGTCTTAGAAGTAAAGGAGCTATTCCCGAACAATCATATGAAGACAAGAAAAGGGCTTTCCTGAGGAAAATTCTCCCCCCTAGCAACGAAGGACCAACTACGCCGGACAAGCCTACCAATAGTAACGGAAAAGCAAGTCAAAAGACCAAACTCCCAGTGGAACCATCGAAAACCACTACCGAACCTAGTCCCCACACTGACACTAGCTACAACATAGTGGAGGACATGAAAAAGACCAGGGCTAATATATCGCTCTACGAGTTGGCCCGCATCACGAACCAAAAGGAGCTTATCCTAAAAGCTTTCGCCAACAACCAAAATACGAAGACCGTTAGCAACACATCTGCACAAACCAGTCCAGATTTCCAATCTATAGTAAATGCGGTAAACACGAACTCGAGAGGGTCCACCCCGCCATTCCTCTTATCTTTCGAGATGTTCAATTTCAACATCCACAATTGCCTCGTTGACTCTGGTGCTTCCACAAATGTCATGCCTTTATCTGTGTGCAAGAAACTCAACATCCTCCCAGAGAAAACTGACGCAAAAATCATTCAATTGGACAGATCACAAGTACCGGCAGTCGGAGAGTTAAACAATGTCATCATCCGCCTCTCATCTGACTCGAGGGTTCATCAATGTATTGATATTGTGGTTGTCGACATCCCAGAAGCCTATGGTGTACTGCTTAGTAGAGACTGGTCTAGCAAATTGCAAGGATACTTCGCCACGGATTGGTCTCACTTATGGATACCCTACAAAGGGAGGAACAACCAAATCAGAGTTGAAAGCGAACCATACATGAAGCACACTGTAACTAATTTGGATGCCACAAATGAACCCATCAGCTTCGCCCAAGAAGAACTTGGTATGTGTTTTCTTGATTCCGTTTTTGGATGTTACCAACCTCCCCAGTCTGCAGTAGGCCCCGAGGTGCTTTCTGAGATGACACTCGTCGCAGAGGAACAAGCTCAAACTTTATCACACCAACCCAAAATTCCTCCGCAAGACACTGCCCCCAAGGAGCCGGAAAACGATATATGGACATTGTATTACGACGGTTCCAAGAACCTCGATGGTTCTGGTGCCGGCTGCGTTTTTCTTGATCCACATAAGAAAAAATTCCTAGTCTCTTGTCGACTCGAGTTTCAATGCACTAACAACACTGCCGAGTATGAAGCTCTGATCCTCGGGCTTAAGAAGGCGTTGGATTTGAAAGTGAAATGCTTACGAGTCATTGGTGACTCCGAGATTATCACTCGGCAGGTACGCAACAGTATTCACTGTTTGTCTCCACATTTGAAGGCGTACCAGCAAGAGGTATGGCGATTAATTTCTTCCTTTGATGCTTTTGGAATTAAGTCTGTTCTAAGAATGCATAACGCAGCAGCAGACACTCTAGCTAATGCTGCCGCCAGGTTTACCCCGTTGAGAAACGGGTTTTCTATTGAAGTTATGTATAGACCATCCGTGCTAGACAACATCACTAATCTGCGTGTTTTTGATGATGATCAACAGGTGCTGGAATTTATGTGCAACTCAGAAATATTCAAAGACGCTGCTATAGATGAAAATGAGCACGACCAGGCTATGCAAAAGGAGTACGAGCAGGTTAAGGGAAACCCCATGCCTAAAGGGGTGGTATAACTGGAAAAGCTGTTTGATCTGCAAAACCGTTTCCGTGGGCCCCCAAATGCAAAAGTGCAGAGCTCGATCTTGGCTCATCGACAAGTGAACTTGGGATCGGAAGATAATCCTAAATTCATCAACCTGGGGAAAGACTGCACCCCCCAAGAGGCCCAAGATTTCACTCAATTATTTCGCAAGTATCGCGACGTATTCGCTTGGACATATGAGGACTTACGCACATACGATACGCGAATTATACAACATGTGATACCAATTAAAGAAAATGTAAAACCATTCCAACAGAAACTTAGGAAATTACACCCTACAATGGAGCCGCTAATTCTAAAAGAACTCAAAAAACTTTTAGACGCCCGCATTATCTTCAAAGTTCGCCATTCCACATGGGTGTCCAATTTAGTGCCGGTACGGAAAAAGTCGGGTGAGATTCGATTATGTGTAGATTTCCGGAACTTGAACCGGGCCTCAAGTAAGGATAATTACCCAGTTCCCCCTATGGAGCAGATATTACAAGCAGTGTCCGGCTCAGAGATGTTCTCTTTGTTGGACGGTTTCTCTGGCTACAATCAAGTACTGGTGGCTGAACCAGACCGGTTAAAGACTACCTTCCGGACTAAATGGGGAACTTTCGCATACCGACGTATGCCCTTTGGGTTAATCAACGTCGGAGCAAATTTCCAGAGAGCGATGGACATAGCATTCAGAGGTCTGATAGGCCAAAGTGTGGTGGTTTACTTGGATGACGTTACTGTGTTTTCCAAACATCGGGGGGATCACTTGCGTCACCTCAGACAGATTTTCGAAAGATGCAGAAAATACGGTATCTCGCTTGACCCAAAGAAAAGTGTTTTCGCCGTAGCAGAAGGGAATCTGCTAGGTCATATCATAACGAAGCAAGGCATTGTTGTTGATCCAGAACGTGCAAAAGCCATTTCTCAAATTCCTCTCCCCAGCGGTAAGAAAGCAATGCAATCCTTTTTGGGCAAAATCAATTTTGTACGTAAGTTTATCTCAGATTTCACCCAGATAGTGAAACCACTACAAGGGATGATAAAGAAAAATGCCATTTTCAAATGGAATCAACCCGAAAAGGAAGCTTTCGACCAGATCAAGAAAGCTATAGCCGAAGCGCCTTCTCTCCAGAGCCCAGATTTCGGCAGAGATTTCAGCCTGTACACGTTCGCTTCTGATTCATCCCTGGCAGCCGTGCTCACACAGAAGGACGGAAATAATGACGAGCGTCCCATTTCGTTCATGAGCACTGGCCTATAGGGAGCTGAATTAAATTATCCTGAAATCGAAAAACAGGCTTATGCGGTGTACAAAGCAGTTAAACATTTCAGACCATACATCTTGAAGAACCATGTCACAGTTTACGTTCCCCATCCAGCTGTTCGATCACTATTCATGCAGCAAGAGTTGGGTGAGAGGAGAGGAAACTGGGTTGCGTGTATGCAAGAGTACGACCTAGAGTTTAAGTCGGCACGCACGGTTAAAGGGCAAGGTCTATGCCAAATGGCTGCGGAGGCCGCAGGTTCCCAAAAAAATGAAGAAGATAATTGGGAGCAAGAGATTGACATGTACCAAACTGACGTCATGCCCCAGGAAAGGAACCCGTCTTGGTACTCGGATATCTCGGGATATTTGGCACACGGGGTATTGGAATCAAATCTAGATGCCCAGCAGAAACGTGCGATCAGACTCAAAGCCGCGTCCTACCGGTTAATCCAAGGGAAGCTCTTCAAGAAACATTCAAACGGAGTAATGTTGCGCTGCCTAGAACAGGATGAAGCTCAGAAGGTCTTAACCGAGTTGCACGATGGACCAGCGGGAGGTCATTTCGCCGGGGATACCACTGCTCATAAAATTATGCATGCAGGTTATTATTGGCCAACCCTGTTCAGAGATGCTCACGCGTATGTTCGGAAATGCATTCAATGCCAGAAATTTGCAAGCCGAGAAGCGCGTCCGGCTGCTCCTTTGTTGTCAGTAGCAGTAGAAGAACCTTTTCAACAATGGGGTTTTGACGTCATTGGTGAGATTCTACCCCACTCTTCTAAGCAACACAGGTACATTCTGACGGCCACTGATTACTTCACCAGGTGGGTTGAAGCGGTACCATTACGCCAAGTCAACGATCAGGAGGTAATGCAATTTGTCACTCACTCCATCATTACCAGGTTTGGCGTTCCAACTTCCTTAGTGTTTGATAACGCAACGTATTTTTCATCTTTTAAATTATATGATTTTGCATTAGAAAATGGCATTGTTCTTAAACACTCCGCGAAGTACTATCCCCAAGGAAATCGTCTAGCAGAATCAACAAATAAAAATCTGACCCGCATCGTCAAAAAGACCCTTCTGTCTCACCAACGAAACTGGCATAACGCTCTCCAAAACGCACTTTGGACTGATCGCGTCACCCCTAAGTCATCAATAGGCACCTCACCATATTTTCTCGTATATGGGAAAGAAGCCGTCCTCCCGCCAAATTTGTCTCTCCCCGCTTTACAGTTGTCTCAAGAGTGCCACGGTACCCCTTGTCCCGCCTTGCAAATCCGCATCGACACCCTGCTGAAACTAGAAGAGGAAAGGCAGAAAACCCGGGAGAAATTCGCCATCCACCAGAGTCGGATCAAAAAATGGTTCGATAAAAAGTCTGCAGGAGATAAAAAATATGAAGTAGGAGATCTTGTCCTAAAGTGGGATAAGGCGCACGAAGAGAAAGGAAAACATGCAAAATTTCAAGCACTGTGGATAGGTCCTTTTCAGGTTAAAGAAAAGATAGGTTCCCATACTTTCCGATTGCAAACTTTAGAAGGTAAAGCCGAGGTCCTCCCGGTAAACGGGCATGATCTCAAACACTATTTTACTTGAATAGCTCTCAAAGGGCTGTTTTCCCCCTGTATCATAGAAGCTGTTTTTTTTCTTTCTTTTGTTAAAAAAAAAAAAAAAAAAAAAAAAGAAAGAAAGAAAAAAGAAGAAGAAAGAAAGAAAAGAAAAGACTTTTTCCCTGACCTTTCAAAGAATACCTTTTCTAAAAATGCCCGCAACCAGATCACTCCTTGAAGAGGTTCTATGCTGATGAAAGGCCCTTCCTGCAAAGCACGGGGTAGTCAAAACTCGCTTGTAATGGGCACCTAAGGATAATACACGGTCTTACCAGAGTCTTCGAGCATAAGGAACCACCTAGCAGCTTAAAGGGTGCAGGTAGAAAAGGGTCTCGCATAGACGCAACCGGATCGTGGAGGAACAGGGCTAACTCAAGAGAATTGCAGGTCATCCGGGAAAAACCCGAGTCCTCATATGAGACCAGGGGCAACCTCTCTGCAAGCAAAATAAGTCGGGATCCCTCAACCGCCCAGGCAAAATATGCCCATCTAAATAAGTGCAATCGCACACGAATAAAGGGTAAAGGTTTGAGAAAGGCTTCCTGCGCAGAGAGGTGTTGTAACGACTCCGCCGGGGTACTGACCAGGCTCGTTGGCAGCGGAGCAACGTTCACGACTCCTTAGGCAGTGACTCCGCCGGAGCCGAGAGGTTCGCTGGCAGCGGAGCAACACCATGAGGACGAAATAATTGTACCGGACCCTGCAGTTGTCCAAGGTTTCCCCAACCCTCTCGATCCTGGGGCATGAGAAATTAAAAATCGGTTGATCTGCACCCAACAAGCCAAAAGGAACAGGTGACTATGCAGGGTGACAAAGGAAGGAAAGTGTAAAACTCTAAGGTAACAAAGCACAAGCAAGTACTAGATCCCCTCCCTCCTCCCTCATTGACCTTTCATCTGCAGAGACTCTGAATTCATCCAGTGAATCGCCATTTGTTGTAGCTCCTACAACACCCTCCAAAAATACATAAAATCATAACACAAACTTCAAAATTTTTGGAGCCCCCCCCCTTTTAAACTAAAGGGAAAAGAGACCAAGTAAAGTTCTAAAGGCAAGTCGCTAAGTCGCATATACTTTATTTGTGACCCAGGCGACCTAGGCGACTCTGCGATAGATTATGCAATTTTCTGGTATGAGGTCGAATATCGCCAATTTGCGACCTTGCGACCTAGCGACCTTGGGGTCGCGGGTCGCGAAAGGTCGCGGGGAGTGGAGTTTTAAAGAAATTTGCGACCCGAGCGACCTTGCGACCTAGCGACACGTAGGTCGCGGGTCGCCAGTGCAAAACAAACTTGCGGCTTGCGACCGCATTAAATGCGCCTGATGTGACCCTTTATGCTGGAGTGGGTCGCTGAGTCGCATTTGTGACTCGCGGCGGGAAACCACGGATTTGCTCGGCCCAGTTGTGGCGCATTTTCTTAGGGTAAGTTGCGGATTTTTCTCTATCTTCACATAACATTTCTTGCCAGAACATTCTTCAAGCACGGTCTATTTATTTACTAAGGTTACTAAGAGGATGTTTTTTCTTTGGATTCTTTTAATCATGCAATAGCTTACAAAATAAAGATCCGCCCTGCACACGAATCCACTCATGGCCATGCCTTATGGTAATTTCTGGACCTTCCAGACCGCAATTTTTTCTCATTTGTAAACACTTAGCCGCAAAGTCACGCGCGCGCAAAACGCAAATGCGACCTGCGACCTGCGACCGGGTCGCAAGGTCGCAGAGGTCGCGGAGTCGCAAAAGTCCCACTCTGCGACTCTGCGACCCTGCGACCTAGTCGCAAGGTCGCATGAGTCGCAAAAGTCCCACTCAGCGACTCTGCGACCCTGCGACCTGGTCGCAAGGTCGCAGGTCGCAGGTGAGTCCTTTTGCAGAGCGGCGACTCAGCGACTCCCAGAGAACAGTAAATTATCTTTGCTTGCTCAGACTCTTTTTAGCCATTATCATCATGTCTTTCTTATCCTGTGATTCTATTCTAAATGCAGCAGGTGAATTCGGAGCAGACGCAGTACCGGTCCCCTCAGACTCTAGCAATATGGCACCCCGGGTATCCCGAAGGAGAAGCAGGCAGGTGGTGGAGGAAGAATCAGACGCAGACATACAAATATCTCCGCCGCCCATATACAGAGACACCCTTTGCACCTTCGCAAAGGAGGATAGCCTCAGGTGGTACGAAGTATACCATGAATTTTCCATGACAACAGAGGAGTTACCAGAAGATCTCCCGGACCGTGAAATATATCTGAAAGTCAAAAAGTCCAGATTGCACCTGGTTGGGTCTCATCCTGCCATCTTTCCATGCCCCGAAATGCTGGACTGGATCATACAGAAGACAGATCCGAAAAGCTTCGCAATCCGAGATAGTGCAGGGAAAGCTTTCGTAACATTGGAAAGTTCAAGAGCACAGGTCTACTACTCCCTACTACAGCGAGGTGACTTACTGAGATGGTTTGCTACAAACCAGTACAATAGTTGACACGATCGGAGATGGTGGCGAACCCGGACAAATTTAAGATAAAGGACAAGTACCCCAGTGCCCCAGTCTGAGGAAAGTCTATAAGCTAGTGGCCACCATGCTGTGCAGGATATACGGGCGTTCGGACGCCACCACCTTCAATGGAACATGGGAAACCATCATAGAACACGTAATAGTCCACGGCACTCGATTCAATTGGGTGGGAATATTAATGGGCTCCATGCACACAAACAAAGCGGATGGCTTGGGTGGGAAGCATGGAATTCTAGGCAACCATCTACTAGATCTTTATGCATTGCCCCGGATGCATGTTGAGGACCGCCCTGTTAGGACCCCGAACAGACCCAGGCAATACACTTGCAGACCGGGGTATTCTGGGAATCTAGGTACAAGTCGGACATCGAGAAAATCTCTCACATATTCATGCCCGCCCTCTACGGGAAACTATTTGGTCAAGATGCCCCCTGCATGTCTTGGCGAGCGATGGAAACACTAGGTCAGGTGGCACACTGGTTCCCATTCGCTGAATTCACCATCATCCGAGTGTTCGGCTCGTTTAAACCACCACACGCTCTTCCTAAGTTTGTTACCGACAAGGTACTCATGCAAGAGGTGTGTTTTCAGATGACCTTGGGTTTCTCTAACGTCCTTGCCATCCTCCTCACGAAGTGACGCTCTACCTCTCCCACCATTGGTTCTGTCTGATCCAGACTCCGGAAGAAGTAGCGGCAGTGAAGGGGAAGAAGGCGGGCTATCACTTGAGAAATACGTTGCGCAGAAATTAGAGTCCGGTCGGGATAGTTCTAGAACATTGTAAAGGAGCCCCGATTTCGGATGGAGACATCGACACATCGAGGTGCCGGTGGGGATAGAGAGAAAGACGGTATAAACGAACGGCATCTCGCACCAGGAATCGACCATGACCGAGAAGGAACCGAGCATCAGAACATTGGAGTTTCTTCCTCCTCCAAGGATAAAAGAACACAGACCGGTGCAGAACCTGACACTGCAGATCAGCAAAGGGAAGCAGAAGCCCAGGCCAAACTGGAAGAGGAAAAGAAGAGGAAGGAAGATGAAGAAAAACGAAAGAAGGACGCCAGAACAGAACGGAAAAGGAAAAAAGAGGAAGAGAAAGAAAGACAGGAAAAGGAGGCGCAAGCGGCGGCAGAACGGGCACTGAAAGAAGAGCTCGATAAAGTCGATCATCAGAAGAAAGCGGAACAGGCCGCCACAGCAAAGAGGAAACAGGAACAGGAAAAAGAGGCAGAGGCAGAACGCCGGAAGAAGGAAGAGCATGACAAAGCGGAAGCAGAGCGCCAGCAAAAGGAAAAAGAAAAGGGTCAAACGCAGGATGTAGAAGACGAGCAAATAGATGACATTGATCTATCTCCCCTGAATATCCCTGCAGGTGGCGCGAGAAGTAACCTTAATGTTGATGACTTTCTGGGAGAGCAAGAAGAAGAAGTTTTCGACTTGACCAGATTAACCTTTGACCAATTCTCTTTCAAGATACGGCAAGAGAAGAGGAAATCGCGGCGATGGGGCTATCCTGTGTCTCCACCGGTCATGGGAAAGACATTGTCCGGAGACTTGCAAGGACAAATCCCCCGGTTATCGTCGGCGAACACATTTGCCGCGACCACGAGAAGAAAATCACAGGATGCCGGCGAGAGGGTGGCTTCCCCGGAGCCGGCGCTCGCGGCAGAGCAAGAGAAGTCAAGGCTAGAGAATGAGATGCTCCAGCTCCAGGGTAGGCCCGCTCGGGTGAATGAGGTTCCACTGGCAGTCAAGAAGGAATGTGATGTGCTAGAGATGACAATGAGGCAAGTGTACCAGGAAATGTTCGCCCTGAAACAAACGGTGGCCCCATTGGCAGAGGCAAGGGAAGAGACCAAGCAGAAACACGAACAACTCAGGGAAGCCTCGACAGCCTTAGACAAGATGATGAATTGGACAGCCCAGTATCCGCAAGCTCCAGAACACGTGCCTCGGAAGGAGTGGAGTCATACGCAAGAAGCCAAGGTGCAGATTCGGATGAGTATGCAATCCAGAGACAAGCTGTCCAAGGATCTGGACAAAGTAGTGTCTGCGTATAATCACCTAATCAGTGGCATCGACTCCATGAATGCCCTTCATCATATTCCATCATTAGGGGCACTAAATGAAACTAAGGGCTGGGAACAGGTAGAGCAGGAAATTCAGGCTTTCCTGCAGCCAGTAAGGCAAGCCGCCGCCGCACCGGAATTCGAAGCATCACAAGAGAATCTGAGCGGGTTGCTTGTCACCCCAGTGCAAATTTACACCAAGCTTGCTTCTCTCTCAATGATGATCTCCCAGAAGAAGGAGACTCTGGTGCCGAATGCTCTAGAATGTGAGCACCGGATAAAAGAGGAAAGCCCTCTTGTCGCTCCGATAACGGCAGATTACCAAACTTGGAAAGACTTCATCAAAGGCAAGAAATTCGACGCTCCCAGAACCTCGATTGCGCGACCACCTTCATAAGTGCAAACACCAGGTCGCTGGTCACATTTGCGACCAGGTCGCAGGTCGCATTTGCGACCAGGTCGCAGGTCGCAATTGTTACTAACAGGAAGTTGAACCGTTGGGAAGTTGAGCCGTCGGAAGGCCATAAGTGCGGCTTTTGAATCTATAAATACCCCAGTGGGAAGCATTGTAAAAGGCTGCTCTTTTGTGGACTGAAAGGCATTATTGCATTGTAGCTGAAGAAGCATACTCTTGATATATGAAATACAATACATGTTAAAACCCCTTTGATTGGATGATGTGTTTAGCCGTGACAACATTGTGTGTATTCTGCATATAGCTTCAGAATATCTTTTGATTAATGAATCTGTGTTATTAATGGTGTCATTCATGCACCATAGTTATCTGTGATTGTGTTGATGATGCTAAAGTTATTATTTACTTCATGATGAATGTTAATGAACTATTTTATTAGCATCTCGTTATATCCTTCGGAAAGTTAAGGGATATTCTTACCACAAAGGATTGTTTCTTTGGCGGTCAGATTATCTCGCATGCATACCTCATAGATGTGTTGCTAAAGACATTTCCTGAGTTTATGCATTCTGTCTATTACCTTGCTATGCACAGTGTCATATATCGGTTTTATTCATCAGTCATGTATTCTATATCGTGTTAATAAGTGTATGTTTGCAGTTTCAATCAGGTTGCTCGAAACCGAAGAGATAGTCATTTAAGTGGTAGTCGGACCCACACCCCGGATGGGATCCCTACTCCAAACGGTTCAAAGTCTAATTGGGACTTTCTACCGGGGAGATCCCCTACTGTTGGCCGGACATATTTTCCCGTCAACAGATTTGGCGCTAGAAGGAGGGCCATAGCATCCTCCCAGCATACAACAGACATTCCATCCCAAACTCCCCGCCGGGAGGTCATAAATAACGTGGTTTCCCTTCCCCCTTTAGAAGATATTCCAACGGTGGAAGCCCGATACTTCGAAATCACTAACGAACAGCTGAGAGCCTTGCGCCCAGTTGCCCGTAATCTCATCAGGGATTTACGGTATACCCCTATCATGGAATTCCTGGCCCACACTAGGAACCCTGCCGATAACATCACTCGCAATGGCGTGCTAGTCCGTACCGTACCTGAACTTGTTAATACCATGATTGAGGACCTCGCACGGGCTGTCCAGGAAAATGACCCCGTTACCCACGATAGTGAAGGTTTCCCTGATACTGAACCTTTCCCTGAACCACAGCCTGACTCACATCAGTGGACCAACAACCAAGTATATTCCCCACGAGAAGGAGAAGGGGAGAGAAGAAACGAAAGAGAAGGTAATACAGCCCGAAGGAATGCAGAAGAAGTCAATAGGCCTCGAAGAAATGAAGGTGGAGTCAACAGGGGTCAAGGTCGTGGTGGTAGAGGGAATATCATTCACGACCTTAGACACCACGCCAACCATAATCACCACCAAAACCAAAACAGACCCCCCCCTCACAACTGGGAGCTGCTCAGAAACGTGAATAACCGTGAAAGACACCGAGATGAACACTCTCGTCGTCACGAAGGCACCTCGGTGTCAGGGACGGGAAGTGAGTCTGAAGCAGAAACCCGAAACCATCAACGCCCCAGGAGGGTGCGGCCTCTGGCCTGGATGGCTCAATCCCCTTTGGCCCTTTTAGGTCCTCTCCATGATATGCCCAGACACCCAGAGAAGCATCTTCCTAAGTTCGATCCAGAGAAAGGCACATCGGCAGAAGACCATATTAGTAGTTTTTATCTGTCTCTACAAATTATGAGAGTTCAGTCCGATGACGTTGCGTGTCGACTTTTCCCACACACTCTTGTAAGCCAGGCTGCCTCTTGGTACCGCTCCCTACCCAGTGCGTCTATTGCTTCATGGGACCAGTTCCGTCGTGTGTTCCTGCAAAAGTTTGCGGAAGATAAAACACCCTCTATGCTCCTCACCGAACTAAGCACCATCAAGTGTCATAGAAAAGAGAAAGTTAAAGATTTTAACCAACGTTTCGCAACCATATTGCAAAAATTCCCTCCAAACTTAGCGTTAGAAGATTCCATCACCATCGACTACTATACCAAAGCCCTCCCTAGGGATATTGCAGTCTTCGTCAAACGCGAGGCCCGCGCTACTCTTACAGCAAATTACGCGGCTGCTCTCGCAGTAGAAAAAGACATGTTGTCAATAGGTGTCATGGATCACGACGGAAAGGATGACCACAAGTCAACTACTAAAAAAGGTCAGTCTTCCACCCCAAATAGGGAGAGAGAAACTTTCGATTTCGAAAGTATGGCCAAGACCCTCAAACTGCTAACAAATGAGGTCTCTGACTTAAAGAGAAAAGGCGTTGAAACCTCAAATACAAATAAACCTCCCAAACCTTTTTTCAAGAAAAACAATCCCAACACCAGCAGGCCTCCGTCAAACACCAGTGCCGCTCTCAACGTGGAGGAAATAGGGAAGGACAATTTTTGTTCTTTTCACCAAGCTGCCCATTCGGAAAAGACGTGCCCGCAATGGATCGGCAGCATGACCGCAGTGGTCAACCAGCTCCTGGATGATCAAACTCCAGGAAGCCTGACAGAGGATGAAGTTTCTGATCAAGACGAAGTTTCGCTCCTAGATGGGGAATCGGGAGCCTCTGTCTTAACTTTCGATGTAATCCGCGGGGGGGAGAGTCTTGCTCCCATTGATATTAACATGGCAGGAAGTCCCAAGGCTCAGCCCACTCGAAACTATAGTCTTAGAAGCAAAGGTGCTATTCCCGAACAATCATATGAAGACAAGAAAAGGGCTTTCCTGAGGAAAATTCTCCCCCCTAGCAACGAAGGACCAACTACGCCGGACAAGCCTACCAATAGTAATGGCAAAGCAAGTCAAAAGACCAAACTCCCAGTGGAACCATCGAAAACCACTACCGAACCTAGTCCCCAAACTGACACTAGCTACAACATAGTGGAGGACATGAAAAAGACCAGGGCTAATATCACGCTCTACGAGTTGGCCCGCATCACGAACCAAAAGGAGCTTATCCTAAAAGCTTTCGCCAACAACCAAAATACGAAGACCGTTAGCAACACATCTGCACAAACCAGTCCAGATTTCCAATCTATAGTAAATGCGGTAAACACGAACTCGAGAGGGTCCACCCCTCCATTTCTCTTATCTTTTGAGATGTTCAATTTCAACGTTCACAATTGCCTCGTTGACTCTGGTGCTTCCACAAATGTCATGCCTTTATCTGTGTGCAAGAAACTCAACATCCCCTCCCCGGCAGCATAAAATCATTCAGCTGGAGCCCGGATCACAAGTCTTCGTGAGTCGGAGAGTTAAACAATGTCATCATCATACTCATGCAGCTGAGGGTTCATGATGTATTGATATTCCAGTTTGTCGACATCGAAGCCTATGGTGGAAGGCCCAAGGTGAGGCCCAGTCTAACCAGAATAAAGAGATCACTTATTGCAGTGGAGAGTTAAACAATGTCATCATTCGCCTCTCATCCGACTCTAGGGTCCATCAATGTATTGATATTGTGGTTGTTGACATCCCTGAAGCTTATGGTGTACTGCTTAGCAGGGACTGGTCTAGCAAGTTGCAAGGATACTTTGCCACAGATTGGTCCCACTTATGGCTACCTTACAAGGGGAGAAATAACCAAATCAGAGTCGAAAGCGAACCATACATGAAACATAATGTAACTAATTTAGATGCCACAAATGAACCCATCAGCCTTGCCCAAGAGGAACTCGGGATGTGTTTCCTGGAGTCCATTTTTGGATGCTATCGACCTCCTCAGTCTTCAGTAGGCCCCGAGGTCCTTTCTGAAATGACGCTCGTCGCAGAGGAACAAGCCCAAACTGTCTCACACCAAGCCGAAATTCCTCCGCAATCCACTGCCCCCAAGGACCCGGAAAATGATATATGGACATTGTATTACGACGGTTCCAAGAATCTCGATGGTTCTGGCGCTGGCTGCGTTTTGCTTGATCCACATAAGAAAAAATTCTTAGTCTCTTGTCGACTCGAGTTCCAATGCACTAACAACACTGCTGAGTATGAAGCTTTGATCCTTGGGCTTAAAAAGGCGCTGGATTTGAAGGTAAAATGCTTATGGGTCATTGGAGACTCCGAGATTATCACTCGGCAGGTACGCAACACTATTCACTGTTTGTCTCCACATTTGAAGGCGTATCAGCAAGAGGTATGGCGATTAATTTCTTCCTTTGATGCTTTTGGAATTAAGTCTGTTCTAAGAATGCACAACGCAGCAGTAGATACTCTAGCTAATGCTGCCGCCAGGTTTACCCCTTTGAGGGACGGGTTTTCTATTGAAGTTATGTATAGACCATCCGTGCCAGACAATATCACTAATCTGCGTGTTTTTGATGATGATCAACAGGTGCTGGAATTTATGTGCAACTCAGAAATATTCAAAGACGCTGTTATAGATGAAAATGAGCACGACCAGGCTATGCAAAAGGAGTACGAGCAGGTTAAGGGAAACCCCATGCCTAAAGGGGTGGTATCACTGGAAAAGCTGTTTTATCTGCAAAACCGTTTCCGTGGGCCCCCAAATGCAAAAGTGCAGAGCTCGATCTTGGCTCATCGACAAGTGAACTTGGGATCGGAAGATAATCCTAAATTCATCAACCTGGGGAAAGACTGCACCCCCCAAGAGGCCCAAGATTTCACTCAATTATTTCGCAAGTATCGCGATGTATTCGCTTGGACCTATGAGGACTTACGCACATACGATACGCGAATTATACAACATGTGATACCAATTAAAGAAAATGTAAAACCATTCCAGCAGAAACTTAGGAAAGTACACCCTACAATGGAGCCGCTAATTCTAAAAGAACTCAAAAAACTTTTAGACGCCCGCATTATCTTCAAAGTCCGCCATTCCACATGGGTGTCCAATTTAGTGCCGGTACGGAAAAAGTCGGGTGAGATTCGATTATGTGTAGATTTCCGGAACTTGAACCGAGCCACAAGTAAGGATAATTACCCAGTGCCCCCTATGGAGCAGATATTGCAAGCAGTGTCCAGCTCAGAGATGTTCTCTTTGTTGGACGGTTTCTCTGGCTACAATCAAGTACTGGTGGCTGAACCAGACCGGTTAAAGACTACCTTCCGGACTAAGTGGGGAACCTTCGCATACCGACGTATGCCTTTTGGATTAATCAACGCAGGAGCAACTTTCCAGAGAGCGATGGACATAGCATTCAGAGGTCTGATAGGCCAAAGTGTGGTGGTCTACTTGGATGACGTTACCGTGTTTTCCAAACATCGGGGGGATCACTTGCGTCACCTCAGACAGATTTTTGAAAGATGCAGAAAATACGGTATCTCGCTTAACCCAAAGAAAAGTGTTTTCGCCGTAGCAGAAGGAAATCTGCTAGGTCATATCATAACGAAGCAAGGCATTGTCGTTGATCCAGAACGTGCAAAAGCCATTTCTCAAATCCCTCTCCCCAGTGGTAAGAAAGCAATGCAATCCTTTTTGGGCAAAATCAATTTTGTACGTAATTTTATCTCAGATTTCGCCCAGATAGTGAAACCACTACAAGGAATGATAAAGAAAAATGCCATTTTCAAATGGAGTCAACCCGAAAAGGAAGCTTTCGACCAGATCAAGAAAGCTATAGCCGAAGCGCCTTCTCTCCAGAGCCCAGATTTCGGCAGAGATTTCAGCCTGTACACGTTCGCTTCGGATTCATCCCTAGCAGCCGTGCTCACACAAAAGGACAGAAATAATGACGAGCGTCCCATTTCGTTCATGAGCACTGGTCTACAGGGAGCTGAATTAAATTATCCTGAAATCGAGAAACAGGCTTATGCGGTGTACAAAGCGGTTAAACATTTCAGACCATACATCTTGAAGAACCATGTCACAGTTTACGTTCCCCATCCAGCTGTTCGATCACTATTCATGCAGCAAGAGTTGGGTGAGAGGAGAGGAAACTGGGTTGCGTGTATGCAAGAGTACGACCTAGAGTTTAAGCCGGCATGCACGGTTAAAGGGCAAGGTCTATGCCAAATGGTTGCGGAGGCCGCAGGTTCCCAAAAAAATGAAGAAGATAATTGGGAGCAAGAGATTGACATGTACCAAACTGACGTCATGCCCCAGGAAGGGAACCCGTCTTGGTACTCGGATATCTCGGGATATTTGGCACACGGGGTATTGGAATCAAATCTAGATGCCCAGCAGAAACGTGCGATCAGACTCAAAGCCGCGTCCTACCGGTTAATCCAAGGGAAGCTCTTCAAGAAACATTCAAACGGAGTAATGTTGCGCTGCCTAGAACAGGATGAAGCTCAGAAGGTCTTAACCGAGCTGCACGATGGACCAGCGGGAGGTCATTTCGCCGGAGATACCACTGCTCATAAAATTATGCGTGCGGGTTATTATTGGCCAACCCTATTCAGAGATGCTCACGCGTATGTTCGGAAATGCATTCAATGCCAGAAATTTGCAAGCCGAGAAGCGCGTCCGGCTGCTCCTTTGTTATCAGTAGCAGTAGAAGAACCTTTTCAACAATGGGGTTTAGACGTCATTGGTGAGATTCTACCCCACTCTTCTAAGCAACACAGGTACATTCTTACGGCCACTGATTACTTCACCAGGTGGGTTGAAGCGGTACCATTACGTCAAGTCAACGATCAGGAGGTAATGCAATTTGTCACTCACTCCATCATTACTAGGTTTGGCGTTCCAACTTCCTTAGTGTTTGATAACGCAACGTATTTTTCATCTTTTAAATTATATGATTTTTCATTAGAAAATGGCATTGTTCTTAAACACTCCGCGAAGTACTATCCCCAAGGAAATGGTCTAGCAGAATCAACAAATAAAAATCTGATCCGCATCGTCAAAAAGACCCTTCTGTCTCACTAACGAAACTGGCATAACGCTCTCCAAAACGCACTTTGGGCTGATCGCGTCACCCCTAAGTCATCAATAGGCACCTCACCATATTTTCTCGTGTATGGGAAAGAAGCCGTCCTCCTGCCCAATTTGTCTCTCCCCGCTCTACAGTTGTCTCAAGAATGCCACGGTACCCCTTGTCCCGCCTTGCAAATCCGCATTGACACCCTGCTGAAACTAGAAGAGGAAAGGCAGAAAACCCAGGAGAAATTCGCCATCCACCAGAGTCGGATCAAAAAATTGTTCGATAAAAAGTCTGCAGGAGATAAAAAATTTGAAGTAGGAGATCTTGTCCTAAAGTGGGATAAGGCGCACGAAGAGAAAGGAAAACATGCAAAATTTCAAGCACTATGGATAGGTCCCTTTCAGGTTAAAGAAAAGATAGGTTCCCATACTTTCCGATTGCAAACTTTAGAAGGTAAAGCCGAGGTCCTCCCGGTAAACGGGCATGATCTCAAACACTATTTTACTTGAATAGCCCTCAAAGGGCTGTTTTCCCCCTGTATCATAGAAGCTGTTTTTTTTCTTTTGTTAAAAAAAAAAAAAAAAAAAAAAAAAAAAAGAAAAAAGAAAGAAAAAGAAGAAGAAAGAAAGAAAAGAAAAAGACTTTTTCCCTGACCTTTCAAAGAATACCTTTTCTAAAAATGCCCGCAACCAGATCACTCCTTGAAGAGGTTCTATGCTGATGAAAGGCCCTTCCTGCAAAGCACGGGGTAGTCGAAACTCGCTTGTAATGGGCACCTAAGGATAATACACGGTCTTACCAGAGTCTTCGAGCATAAGGAACCACCTAGCAGTTTAAAGGGTGCAGGTAGAAAAGGGTCTTGCATAGACGCAACCGGATCGTGAAGGAACAGGGCTAACTCAAGAGAATTGCAGGTCATCCGGGAAAAACCCGAGTCCTCATATGAGACCAGGGGCAACCTCTCTGCAAGCAAAATAAGTTGGGATCCCTCAACCGCCCAGGCAAAATATGCCCATCTAAATAAGTGCCACAGGCACAATTCTCAAATAAGTGCAATCGCACACGAATAAAGGGTAAAGGTTTGAGAAAGGCTTCCTGCGCAGAGAGGTGTTGTAACGACTCCGCCGGGGTACTGACCAGGCTCGCTGGCAGCGGAGCAACGTTCACGATTCCTTAGGCAGTGACTCCGCCGGAGCCGAGAGGTTCGCTGGCAGCGGAGCAACACCATGAGGACGAAATAATTGTACCGGACCCTGCAGTTGTCCAAGGTTTCCCCAACCCTCTCGATCCTGGGGCATGAGAAATTAAAATTCGGTTGATCTGCACCCAACAAGCCAAAAGGAACAGGTGACTATGCAGGGTGACAAAGGAAGGAAAGTATAAACTCTAAGGTAAAAAAAGCACAAGCAAGTACTAGATCCCCTCCCTTCTCCCTCATTGACCTTCATCAGCAGAGACTCTGAATTCATCCAGTGAATCGCCATTTGTTGTAGCTCCTACAACACCCTCCAAAAATACATAAAATCATAACACAAACTTCAAAATTTTTGGAGCCCCCCCCCCCCCTTAAACTAAAAGGAAAAGAGACCAAGTAAAGTTCTAAAGGCAAGTCGCTAAGTCGCATATACTTTATTTGTGACCCAGGCGACCTAGGCGACTCTGCGACCCAAGGTCGCACAAGTCGCACAGGTCGCAAGGGACGGAATATCGCCAATTTGCGACCTTGCGACCTAGCGACCTTGGGGTCGCAAGGTCGCAAGGTCGCGAAGTGGAGTTTTAAAGAAATTTGCGACCCAGCGACCTTGCGACCTAGCGACCTGTAGGTCGCGAGGTCGCAAGGTCGCAAACTTGCAGCTTGCGACCGCATTAAACGTCTGCACGTGCGACCTTTTTATATAAGGTCGGGTCGCTAGGTCGCATTTGTGACTCTCAGCGAAAACCGCGGATTTGCTCTGACAGGTTGACTGGCGCTTTTTTTCTTCCGGGTAAGTTGCCATTTTTCTCCCTATGTTTCCTGCATAAACATCTCCTGCCTTTTTTTTTTAGCCTCCTCACGGTCCTATTTATTTACTAAGAAGGATGGGGTGTTTCTTTGGATTGCTGCTGTCTTTGTGTTGCCCACAAAACCCCAGGGTCGCCTGCCCCTTGCCTAGGTCCTCATGGCCATGCCTTATGGTAAAATCTAGACCTTACAGACCGCATTTTTTTTCTCATTTGTGAACACTTAGCCGCAAGTCGCGCACGCGCAAAACGCAGTTGCGACCTGCGACCTGCGACCCGGTCGCAAGGTCGCAGAGGTCGCAAAAGCCACACTCTGCGACCCCGCGACCCTGCGACCTAGTCACAAGGTCGCAGAGGTCGCGGAGTCGCAAAAGTACCACTCAGAGACTCTGCGACCCTGCGACCTAGTCGCAAGGTCGCAGGTCGCAGGTGAGCCCTTTTGCAGAGCGGCGACCCAGCAACTCCCAGAGAACAGTAAATTATGTTTAGACTCTTTTTAGCCATTATCATCATGTCTTTCTTACCCCGTGATTCTGTTCTAAATGCAGCAGGTGAATTCGGAGCAGAAGCAGTTCCGGTCCCCTCAGACTCTAGCGATATGGTACCCCGGGTATCCCGAAGGAGAAGCAGGCAGGTGGTGGAGGAAGAATCAGACGCAGACATACAAATATCTCCGCCGCCCATATACAGAGACACCCTTTGCACCTTCGCAAAGGAGGATAGCCTCAGGTGGTACGAAGTATACCATGAATTTTCCATGACAACAGAGGAGTTACCAGAAGATCTCCCGGACCGTGAAATATATCTGAAAGTCAAAAAGTCCAGATTGCACCTGGTTGGGTCTCATCCTGCCATCTTTCCATGCCCCGAAATGCTGGACTGGATCATACAGAAGACAGATCCGAAAAGCTTCGCAATCCGAGATAGTGCAGGGAAAGCTTTCGTGACATTGGAAAGTTCAAGAGCACAGGTCTACTATTCCCTACCCAAAGCAGAGGTGAACTTCACCCCAAGATGGTTTGCTACAAATGAAGTACCAATGGTTGACACGATCAGGAGATGGTGGGAAGAACCAGACAAATTTAAGATCAAAAATGACCAGGAGTACCCGGTGGCCAGTCTGAGGAAAGTTTATAAGCTAGTGGCCGCCATGCTGTGCAGGATATACGGGCGGTCGGACGCCACCACCTTCAATGGAACATGGGCAACCATCATAGAACACGTAACAGTTCACGGCACTCGATTTAATTGGGCGGGAATATTAATGGGCTCCATGCACACAAACTTGGCTTCGGCTTTAGCCCCAGATGAGGGAGCGCCATCAGAATTCTACATGGCTTCGTATCTACTAGATGCTGTCTGTGCCCAGATGCATGTTGAGGGATGGCCACATAATTGGGACCCCGAACAGACCCAGGCAATACACCGGCAGACCAGGGTGTTCTGGGAATCTAGGTACAAGCCGGACATCGAGCAAATCTCTCACATATTCATGCCCGCCCTCTACGGGAAATTATTTGGTCAAGATGCCCCCTGCATGTCTTGGCGAGCGATGGAAACACTAGGCCAGGTGGCACACTGGTTCCCATTCTCACACACCACCATCATCCGGTATTCGGCTTTGTTTAAACCACCACACGCTCTTCCTAAGTTTGGCTTCAACAAGGTGCTCATGCAAGAGGTGTTTTCGTATGACCTTGGGTTTCTCTAACGTCCTTGCCAAAGGGAAGAAGAAACCTTGGCCTGCTCTACCTCTCACCATTGGTTCCTATACGGTCAAAGACTCCAAAGAAGTAGCGCGTGAAGGGGAAGAGGTGAAAAGCTATCACTTCAGAAATCTGGACCGCCGAAATTACGATCCAGTCAGGATAGTTCCCGAACATTGTAAATGGGCCAATTTCAGATGGAGTTATCAACACGTCGAGTGCCCGGATGAGGATGAGAGAAGAAATTGGTATAACGCAAACCGGCATCTCGCACCAGGAATCGACCCTGACCGAGAAGGAGAAGAGTATCAGAACATTGGAGGTTCTTCCTCCTACAAAGATAAAAGAACACAGACCGGTACGGGACCTGACACTGCAGATCAGCAAAGGGAAACAGAAGCCCAGGCCCAATTTGAAGAGGAGAAGAAGAAAAAGGAAGAGGAAGAGAAACGCAAGAAAGAGTCCAGAACGGAACGAAAAAAGAAAAAGGAAGAGGAGAAAGAAAGACAGGAAAAGGAGGCACAGGCGGCAGCAGAGAAGGCACTGAAAGATGAACTCGATAAGGTCGAGCGTCAGAAAAAGGCAAAACAGGCCGCCGCGACAGAGAGGAGGAGGAAACAGGAAAAGGAAGCAGAGGCCGAGGCCGAACGCCGGAAGAAAGAAGAACATGACAAGGCGGAGGCAGAGCGTCTGCAAAAGGAGAGAGAAAAAGGTCAAACACAGGATGTAGAGGACGAGCTCATAGATGACATTGATCTATCTCCCCTGAATATTCCTGCAGGTGGCGCGGGAGGTGCCCTCAGTGTTGATGACTTTCTGGGGGAGCAAGAAGAAGAAGTCTTCGACTTGACCAGATTAACCCTTGACCAATTCTCTTTCAAGATACGGCAAGAGAAGAGGAAATCCTTGACGTCAGGTTACCCTGCCATCTCCACAGTCTCCACCGGAAAGGACATTGTCCCAGACACAAGGACAAATCCGGTTATGATAGCGTCAGCAGGCACCGCCTTTGCCGCAGCCATAGAGGAAAATGTCACGAGGATGAGCAGAGAAATTATTTCTTTACAGAACCGGCTAAAAGCGGCAGAGCAAGAGAAATCAAGGCTAGAAAATGAGATGCTCCAGCTCCAGGGTAGGCCCGCCCAAGTGAATGAGGTCCCACTGGTGGTCAGGAAGGAATGTGATGTGTTGGAGATGACAATGAGGCAAGTATACCAGGAAATGCTCACCCTGAAACAAACAGTGGCCCCATTGGCAGAGGCACGAGAAGAAACCAGGCAGAAACACGAACAGCTCAGGGAAGCCTCGGCAGCCTTAGACAAAATGATGAATTGGACAGCACAGTATCAGCAAGCTCCCGAACATGTGCCTCGGAAGGATTGGAGTCATACGCAAGAAGCCAAAGTACAAATTCGGATGAGTATGCAATCCAAAGACAAGCTGTCCAAAGATCTGGACAAAGTAGTGTCTGCGTATAACCACCTAATCAGTGGTATCGACTCCATGAATGCCCTTCATCATATTCCATCATTAGGGGCGCTAAATGAAACTAAGGGCTGGGAACAGGTAGAGCAGGAAATTCAGGCTTTCCTGCAGCCAGTAAGGCAAGTCGCCGCCGCACCGGAATTCGAAGCATCACAAGAGAATCTGAACCGGTTGCTTGTCACCCCAGTGCAAATTTACACCAAGCTTGCTTCTCTCTCAATGATGATCTCCCAGAAGAAGGAGACTCTGATGCCGAATGCTCTAGAATGTGAGCACCGGATAAAATAGGAAAGCCCTCTTGTCGCTCCGATAACGGCGGATTACCAAACTTGGAAAGACTTCATCAAAGGCAAGAAAGTCGACGCTCCCGAAACCTCGATTGCGCGACCACCTTCATAAGTGCAAACACCAGGTCGCTGGTCACATTTGCGACCAGGTCGCAGGTCGCATTTGCGACCAGGTCGCAGGTCGCATTTGCGACCAGGTCGCAGGTCGCAATTGTTACTAACAGGAAGTTGAACCGTCGGGAAGTTGAACCGTCGGAAGGCCATAAGTGCGGCTTTTGAATCTATAAATACCCCAGTGGGAAGCATTGTAAAAGGGCTGCTCTTTTGTGGACTGAAAGGCATTATTGCATTGTAGCTGAAGAAGCATACTCTTGATATATGAAATATAATACATGTTAAAACCCCTTTGATTGGATGATGTGTTAAGCCGTGACAACATTGTGTGTATTCTGCATATAGCTTCAGAATATCTTTTGATTAATGAATCTGTGTTATTAATAGTGTCATTTATACACCATAGTTATCTGTGATTGTGTTGATGATGCTCAAGTTATTATTTGCTTCATGATGAATGTTAATGAACTATTTTATTAGCATCTCGTTTTACCCTTCGGAAAGTTAAGGGATTTTCTTACCACAAAGGATTGTTTCTTTGGTGGACAGATTATCTTGCATGCATACCTCATAGATGTGTTGCTAACAACATTTCCTGAGTTTATGCATTTTGTCTATCACCTTGCTATGCACAGTGTCATATATCAGTTTTATTCATCAGTCATGTGTTCTATATCGTGTTAACAAGTGTATGTTTTCAGTTTCAATCAGGTTGCTCGAAACCGAAGAGATAGTCGTTTAA